>CAUYRT010070471.1:0-14557 GCA_963574885.1 Lepilemur ruficaudatus | reverse complement strand
AGCAACCTCAAACTCCTGGGCTCAAGCGATCCTCCTGCCTCAGCCTCCCGAGTAGCTGGGACTACAGGCATGCGCCACCATGCCCGGCTAATTTTTTCTATATATTTTTTAGTTGGCCAATTAATTTCTTTCTATTTTTAGCAGAGATGGGGTCTCACTCTTGCTCAGGCTGGTCTCGAACTCCTGACCTTGACCGATCCTCCTGCCTCGGCCTCCCAGAGTGCTAGGATGACAGGCATGAGCCACCGCGCCCGGCTGGGAACAGGGCTTTTAAAAGGAGGATTGGGAACTATCTCACAGCGAGAGCCAGTGAGCCCACTTACAGCCGAGCGGTGAGTCTGCGGTTACACCTACCCCTCATCAATGCACTTCAAAGAAACTGCACCCGCTTTCCATTTGTGCAAGAGCTGGCCATGGTTTCGTGGCCAAAATCTCCCCACAACTAACCTTGGACCTACAGATCATGAAGCAAACTCAGCACAGAGGCAGCAATCAAATCAGCCACCATGTCACATGGTCTCATCCTACCACCACTGCGATTGTCTTCTAAATGACAAACATGGGACTTCTTTAGGTCAGTCTTTTATAGTTCCTTACCTTGGCATTGTCCCTGCGTGCAACACAGAAGTAAATGCAACTAAAGACCCACAAAAATCTGTCCCCAAAAATGCTTTGCTTGGGATGGGGGAGAGCTTGGGATTTTAGGGGGAGATCCCCCTGAAATCAAGTTTTAAAAAACTTTAACATATACGAGGGCTGCCCGAAAAGTATCCAGTCATCATCATATGTATTCAATATTTATATTTTGATTTTATGATCTTTCCTCACTTCTATTCTCTTAAATTCTTCCATCTTAACAATCTCCTTTTGGGCTAAAAAATTTATGTTTTTATTCCTACATCATTTACCGGTTGAGCTCTTAAGGCAAGGAAACACTGAATTATTGGAATTCAGTGTAGAGATGCTTCCAGGGTAAAGGTTCTCTGTTTATTAGCAGAAGAAATGCGTTCAACTAATTTGACTTGTAAGCCTGATAAAATCTCCCTGGAAAAAATTGATTCTATTATGATGAATAATCCTTTGAGGTGAAAAATGAGAAATATACATCTTGGGTTTTATTATATATTAATTCTAACAGCGTGTGAATCGAAACTCGAGTGAGCCATCTTTTAGATGTTGGAAAATGGCAAACTTCCCCGCAAACTACATGCAAGAAGTAATTAAAGCAAATGAACATGAAATTAAACAGCACCCCCATAAAGAAGCATGTAAAAGTAAAGATGATTAGAAAAAAAAAAAGATCGTCTTCCTGCTCTATCTATATTAATCTCATGAATTGTGCATTTACTCTATTTCTCTTTTATTATTTGACGATGGGCTTTTAGAGCCTGGGTTTTATTAGGACTAGCTGGAGGACGGTGTTCAGTAGTGGGCTAAGCTACAGGTCTTGGTAGGTTATTTTACCCTTCCCAATGACTTACACACTAGATAGAGCCGTGCAAGGTAAAGGCAGGCTCATCAGACTCGCTGCGATGCCAAGCTGGAAGGTTTCCTCACACCACCCACGACAGAGTGAAGATCCCGGTCAGAAAGGATGTCTGAAGCTATAAACGATGGGATTTTAGCAAAATTCTGCACCTCTCTCCAGTCGGCTCTATCATGCATGCGGAGCTCAGGGACAGCAGACATCTGCTGAATTTTGGGGGCTCCTCAGAATCCATTCTCACTTGCATTTCCTTTTGAGGAATTACCACCCCCATGGTGGCATGCAGGGTAGGACTCTCCGTCTAGGTCCCCTGCCCTGGGCTGGATTTGCAACCTAGACTTGGCCTGATTCATCTTAGCAGATTGACATGAGGATAGAAAAGTGTCTGGGGAGCACTGGTTTCAGCGGGGGCAGTGATGAGGTGGTCAGAATGTTCCAGCTGCCCATAAACTGGGAATCATCCTGCTTTGTGTCCTTTGTGGATCTCCTGTCCTTTCTGGGCCACCAGCTATTTATCCAATACATTATTTCTCCTATGCTGGCCAGAGGTCATCTCTGTTAGCCGTGACCAAGGGGAGGTTGGGCTTACTGAACCCTTGCTGAGTATAATTCACAATATAAGGTATTATGCTCCTTGGTTATGGATGCTCCTAAATTATAAAAACATGGCCAAGGGTCATTTAAGAAAGACCAGTGGCCAAATCTGCAAGTCAGAAATCTCCTTTCCAGTTCTCTGTAGCACAGTTTGAATGATACTCAAAAAATGCAAAATGGGCAAAAAGAGGAGGTAAGTAAAAAGAGGAAGTTCGCAGGATATGGAAAGATAAAGAAATCAAGCCACAGAAGTATTTATTGAAGGAATGTGGATTCTTAATCTGGACTTCCAAGCGGCCATAGCTAATCACTCTTATGTATTTCTCAGGTATCATGGTGGGAAGAACGTGGATTTTAGAAATAGGCAGCTCTATGCACAAATGTCTGCCCTTCCACTCACCAGCTGTGATCCCCAAGCAAGTTACATAATCTTTCTGGACCTCAGTTTTCTCATCTGTAAAACGGGGCTAATAGTCATACCTATAACGCATTCATAAGCAAATTGCCAGAAACAAACGCATAATAAAAATAAAATATCTAGCAGTCCTGACGCACAGTAGGCCCTCCACAAAATGGTAACTGTTACTATTGCACTTAATAACGTCTGTGGAGCACCTATTATCTAGGTAGTGTGCTCTGGGGCCCCAAAAAATAAGTTAAATAGGCTCTTACCTTCAGGCAAGAATTCGTGGCTTTCAAATCTAAAAAGAACCCACTAAAATACAGAGCAGACTTGAACAAAGGTTATAATGAAATACAAACACACACTTGTGGGAGTCCAGACAAAGACGTGAGTCACACAGGCTGGGTTAAGTTGAAAAGGCTTCCTAAGAGTCGTATCTGAGCCAAGCCTTGAAGGATGAGTAGGATGTTCGTGGGGAGGGTGGAGGGGGAGGGGTTGGCATCTAAAAGCGAAGGAAACAATAACAGGAGCTGTAAAAGTTCAAGGGGAGGGCAAGCAAAGGACAGAAGGGGTGGTGTGATGCGAGCTCCGTGAGGACTCCTGCGTCTGTCCTAAACTCCTAGAAGAGGGCCCCCATCCCTTAGGAGGTACCCAATATTTTAAGGAAAGTGAGGCTGGAGGAACAGAAGGCAGGCAGCCAGCCTGGAGCAGGGAAGGCCATGCCAAGGGGCCAAGTTTTCATTCTCCAGTCGAGAAGATAAGAACAGGAAAAGCAGAAAACAGAAGAGAAACTCGAGAGGTTAAAGGAACAGGTCTTGGCAACTGGAAGGGCGTGGGGAGGGGAACAGAGGAGAAGGGGGGCTTCGATGAAGGCTGTATGTCTGGGAATTTATTTTTTTGAACTGAAATAATTCTGTGGCTTGAACTGTCACTGATCATATCCACAAAATGATTTCGACCACAGAGAAACCCTCCCCACGACAGCCCGGTCTGGCCCCGTGAGGGAGGGACATGGCATTCCAAGGCTTGCAACAGAAACCAGAAGCGCCCAGGCTTAAAGCACAGACAGACACACACTACTGTGTGACCTTGCAAAGGTTACGGCACCTCTCTGGGCCTTGGCTGTATCACCTATAAAATGATCTTAACGGCAGCATGACTACATAACGTGAATACGAGGATCCAAAGAGATCTACCTAAGGGATTTGGAATGGCTCACTGAATTGGCACAAAAAGTGCTCGATAAATGGCACCTGCTATTTTTCCTATAATTTTTCTTTTTATTATCCACCATCAATGATAAAGAATGAGTCCCAATGTCCCAAATGCCCAAGTTCCCAATTCTCTGATCCTCGTGTGGGAAGAAAACTTAACTCCATGGCCTTTGGTAAAGGCAGCCGATCCCCACCCACTGGGAATTTTCTACAGATGGATGCAATGGTTTGTGGATGAACAATGGTGACTGAAATAGGTCTCTGGTGAAACAAAAGTGCCTGCACATCAATGAAATGTCCACGTAAGATGAGGCACCTGTCACTGAGAACCACATGTCAACCAACAGGCACCATGAGGAATGGGTGGCCACGTGAACTCCACCTGCTAGTTACGTTCAAAGCCCCTTAAGACAAGGGAGCGCAAATGACCTCCAGGGGAGCAATGTCTCTGGGCAGGGGCTGGGGGGTCCCGCTGGAGGCTCAGGGTGCCCTCCGATTAGGTAGGAAGGTGGAGGAAGAGGTGAGGAAGGGCCACAGGGAACTAACCAGGGACATTTTCCAGTATTTAGGGAAGAGGGCAGGACGCAGAGACACAACAGGCACGCTGCGCTTTTACCCTTTTGGCCATGATGCGCCACAGAACTTCCATGATAGTTCATTTTTGTCAACTAGTCTACACGTTTGTATGATGCACTTTAGGAAGATGTCTGTTAAACGTTCACATGTTCCCAAGTACCACACGCAACGCCAAGGAGTTCAATTATTTCTGTATCACACCGGGATCAATTTCTCTAACCCACAATTTGGGGTGAACATAAGACTGACCCGCAAAGGAAAATGAATGGTAATAGCACAAATATGTAGCAAAAAGAATCAGAAAATGGCCTGTGATTCAGGCACACCTCAGACTTGGCACGGGTGATCGTGAAGATGACCAAAAATCTCTAGAACCAAAATTCACAATTCAGTTGATTTCCTTTGTGTACACAGGGAAGATGTAAGAATGTGCCTTAATGCAGAAACCTGACATTGAGGAGCTCTCCAGTTCACCCGAAATTTCAAATGACACCAGGCCAGGCGTGGTGGCTCACATCTGAAAATTCCAGTGCTTTGGGAGGCCGAGGCAGAACGACTGCTTGAGACCAACCTAGGCAACATAGCGAGACCCTGTCTCTACAAGAAGAAAAATTAGCCAGGTGTGTGGTGGTGCACGCCGGTAGTCCCAGCTACTCGGGAGGCCGAGGCAAGAGGATTGCTTTAGCCCAGGAGTCTGAGGCTGCAGTGAGCTGTGATGACACCACTGCACTCCAGCCTGGGTAAGAGAGTGAGACCCCGTCTCAAAAATAAAAAAAACTTCCAATGAGATCCGCCCCGCATAGGACAGAAATGCATTGCAGAGAAAGAGGGAGGGGGACAGCCACTCAGGGAGGATGAAGGAAGCCACACAAGAGGTGTGACGTGGTCACCATCTTCAGGTGGCCACGGACATGCTAAGGTGGGGACAGATGGACCTTTAAGAGGACCCAGTGCAGCCAGCCTTCCACCCGTCGGTTATTATTTTATTATTTTATTTTTTTGAGACAGAGTCTCACTTTGTTGCCCATGGGCTAGAATGCCGTGGCATCAGCCTGGCTCGCAGCAACCTCCAACTCCTGGGCTCACACGATTCTTCTGCCTCAGCCTCCCGAGTAGCTGGGACTACAGGCATGCACCACCATACCCGGGTAATTTTTTCTATATGTTTTTAGTTGGCCAATTAATTTCTTTCTATTTGTAGTAGAGACGGGGTCTCGCTCTTTCTCAGGCTGGTTTCGAACTTCTGACCTTGAGCGATCCTCCCGCCTCAGCCTCCCAGAGTGCTAGGATTACAGGCGTGAGCCACCGCGCCCGGCCCACCCGTTGGTTATTAAAGGACAGAGCAGATCTAGATTAAAACCCAGGACTGCCCACTCCCAGGCCCACCAGCTCTCCACCACACACCATCTGCCCTTCTCCTAAGTGCAAATTGCTAATAAAGTTTGGAATTTGTTAAACCATTAACTGCATTTCCTCCTTTTGGGTGTCCTGTTAAGCAAAGCAGGCGTCCCCTGGGCACATTAAGGTAAAACAGAAAGAGCTCCCGCAACAGAGCTCAAGATAAGAAAGCAGAGTATTGCAGAACCTATCATTTATACCTTTTAAAGTAATACAGGCCTCTTGCAAAGCTGCTGGATATTCAAAGTAATTATCTTTGAATAAGTTTTAGACTGTATTCTGTATTTAATAAATCTATATAAATAATGCCACTTTTAGTAAATTATCACTAAGTCTTCAACACAATGCAAAACATATTAATAAAGAAAAAAAGTCTTAGGTTTTGGTTTTTTTTTTTTTTTTTACTTTAGTTTCCGATTCTGCAATCTGGAACTATGACCAATCCTTGTACTTTTATCATCTATTTAAATAAGAAAATGTAAGGGGAAAAAAAGACAAAACTTTCTGAGAGAGTTTGGCCAAAGCATTATTTAGAAGCGAATATCTAAGATCTAAGATTGCTAAGATCTGATGCCAGGCTGTGTTTAGCAAGATTATTTTTTCCCCTTTCTGAGTTATCAACATCTCCCCAGCTATGATAAAAGAAACACGGAAAAGCGAGACAGGTTAGCAAGCTCTGTAGACTAAGGCTGTGCTACTGAGAAGTGGCCTGGGACAATTATGAAAATAGTCACAGACTTCCAAATGACCGTGTCTCTTGGTCGCCTGCTCTCCCAGCCAGGCAAGACGCACCAATGTCACTGTCCAGGGGACCCAGGCAGAAAGGTCTTTCGTTGTAAATTACCTTATTTGAATCACTACAGATTCAAAACAAAACCCAGCTTCCACAGCCTGTAGAATATTCGTTGCGATGATAAGTCACATCGTGGATGCAATGATAAGTTGCAGCCTATAGAAGACGTTGCAACGAGAAGTTACACAACTTACCTGGAAAGACACTTTTAGAACTCTCCTCCACACAAGTCCTGATCACTACGTATCATTTATTAACTCATTCACCCATTTGTTCACTCAACAAATATTTGTTAAGTCCCTATTACATGCCAGGCACTAAATGCTGAGAATACAAAAAAGGTATCACCCCAGCCTGCACCACGACAATCAAAGCCAGCCCCAGCCCCCTCGAGGGAGCAAAGGGCCTTCACATCTGCCTAATGCTTCCAGAAATAAATAAGCAATATAATTTTTATACTCGTGGTTTACTTCCAACATCAAATTTATGTAGAAAAGAAAGAGGCTGCCCTTTAAAAGAAAAAAAAGAAGTCAGCGGATCAAAAGCATCATTAATCACTGTCTCTTTTAAATTAAAAGGTTCGCAAAAAGGTGGGCACAGCACCAATGTGGGAAACAAATCACTCCCCTCGCTGAGTGAGGGTCAGGCTCCAAACGGAGAGTCCTGGTATTTACCCAGCTCATCTCCTGCGTAATGGATTTGGAGGAGAGATTTCCGCTCGGGGCTCGGCTAATTTGAGTCCTGACTTTTGCTGTCGAAAAGCGACACTTGGGTGGTTACTCTAGGATTGTGACTGGTTTTGGAAATAAACCTTCCAGAGTGTTCTCTCAGCGCGGTCCTGGCTTAGATGATGTGACCCAGTAGATCTCGAGCCACTGAGAAGGTGCTTCATCAACAAGCAATGGGACTGATTCTGTGGGTGGCCTTGGGACTCCAACCCCAAAATGGAAAGCGCACGCAAAACACGCCCAAGGTTCCTGAGACAGAACTTCCCATGCAGTGGCTGGAACAGTAAGAAAACCCCAAAAGTGATGCATTTAAAACTGGGACTATCTCAGCAAGGAGTGGCCACAATCAGTGATTCCCGACCCCCTGCCCTTCGGAGCACCCCAACCCTCCCCCCGCAAGGTGAGCAAGGTCAGAGTGCAGAGAGAGAAAACCCAGAGCCTTCCGCTGTGCACACAGCGCTCATGGACCACGCAGCCTTGGGCAGAGTCAGACTTCCCATCCTGTGAAATACCTACCCAAAGGGATTTAAATACGTTTAAAAATTAAAACAAAACAACAAAACCGAGTCTGTACACAAACCATGAAGGCTGGGAATATAACATTTATTGAGCATTCACTATGCACCAGGCTCTACCCTATCACTTGTATATTCAGTACTACATTTAATCCTCACATCAACCTTTTGAAAATGCCTGTAATTTCCCCTAGGATACAGATGAGGAACGAGAAGCTCAGAGAGGTCAGGTAGCTTGCACAGATCACACAGCGAGAAAGCTCATATGATTCTGGAGCCCGCAGGCACACATTCCAAAGCCCCTGCCCCAAGCTTCAGAGCAAGTCAATGCTGTTCTGTGAGGCGGTAGCTACTGCTCCAGGAATTCACAGGTGGCTGGGGAAGGAAAGAGAGACAGAGAAAACAACAAAAATTCTGCCTTCTTCTGTCTCCAGAAATTTCTGGACTGCTTTTCTTTGGTCTAACGACAATTGTGGCCAAAAGCGACAGGATCTGCCAAAGGTACTGAGCACTCTCTCGGCACCGTTGTGGGCACCTGCCACAACTGAGCTGACATGACATCCATCAGGAGACAGAGCATGTAAGAAAACATAAGGGCCAATTCTGCCTCCCCGATGATCAAAGACGACCCAAGAACCGAGAAAAAGAAAGGCTCTGAGTTCCAGAAATCCTGTGGTAGTAAGACCTGAGGCAGACCCATGACCAGATCAGGCACATGCACTGCTAATATTCACTCATCTGTTAGCTCACCTCTGGGTCCGCGAAGCCAACGAGATGGTTTTCTTCTAGAAGGAAACGGCCAGACATGAGACAAAGACACCTGAGCAACTAGCTGACTTGACAATCTCTCTATCTCCCCCTGCCCTTCTCTCTCTCACACACACAGACACACACACACAAAGAGGCACGGCACAGAACACACGGAACACCCCAGAAGCAGTGCAGACTTGGGCTTCCTGGGCCAGCTATTGCCCCAGCAGCCCGCAAGCTTGCGAGCCTGCAGTGATGGTTGACAGCAACAGGCTGCTGAGCACATCAAGAGCTGGACTGACCCCCCAAGGACCTGAAAGAATACGAAGGACACCGAGAACACGAAATGACAAACACGCGAAGATGAACCTCATCGGAATCATGGAGGAGGAGGACGGGAGTGAAACGTGAAGGTCACATTTCCGGCATGGAAATGTAGGAGCTCGTTTCGCACCCTGGGAAACAGGGAGGGCACCACGTTGCGAGCGAGCTCCCAAAGTGCAGGTCCAAGGACCGGGATGTCAGCTCCACCAGCAAGGAGGCACAGGGGCTAGGGACAGCGCCTGGTTCTGAAACCCGCTAAGTGGCGGGCACAAGTTTCCCAACAGGGAAGAACGTGTCGGGGCGGTACGGATAGCCACAGACTCAAAATAGCAAACAAGAAAGGAAGGAGGACAGCAGCACGGAAGGTGCCAGGAAAGGTGACAACTATGAGGGCAGGTAAGAAAGTCAGCCGAGTCCACGACTCACATCCACGGAGGGCCACAGTTTTGGACATTTAAGGCTCTCTCCAAATCACATTTAACCTCCAGTCACAGATATACGATGACAGGACTGAATCTAATCCTTCATCAAAGAACTTTAAACCTGCAGATCCATTTTTGGACCATATCACCTAAATACAGCACAAGTAGTACTTTGTATAAATCGTGGGAGTCACGGCATTTTATGTCTCGTGTCTGTGTCCATGTGTGTGTGAAGATATTAAAGTTAAACATTGAGGACATGCCTTAAGTTTTATAAATCTATTTTGCAAACTTTGCATTATGTTTTACCATCATGAGCTTTGAGGTGACGGAAGCGGTCCGGGTCTCTCTTGACTTTCAGTGGCTCTCTTTTCACGAAAAGTGATTCAATAATAGAAAAAATGGAGAGTAGATCCAGGTGGAGGAGAACCCAAAAGAAAAACTCTGCGGCAAAAGGACTCAATGGTTAGATGGTCTTGAAGCACCAAAGAGATGCCACAAGAAGAGTCGTGGCCGTGAGGGGACTGAGTGCAGAGCCGCACGTGCAAATGGAAATGGCAAACAGGTAGAAACCACTTTGCTGGTGTCAACCGCCGAAAACCGCCACCACTGTATAAGGAAGCACAAGGTCATGGAGCTAAAAGCAAGAATATAGTTTGCAAAAGACACAAGAGGGGATGCAATCATGCAAAATTATGCAAGACAAAAGAGGTTGAACAAGGTGACCACTTCTGGTAGACAGGGCTAACAGATTGCTTTAAAATGTCTGCGTTTTAATGTTTTTGAAGTTATTTCATCTTGTAAACTGCCATTGGCTAGGAAGCAGAAAATAACTCTAAAAATCAGATACGGTCACATCACAAGGACAAAGACGAAGGATCCCAAGGTGCCTGAGAAGTGACAATCTCTATTTCAGAGATTCCAAGGGGACAGGGAAAGCCCCAGAACACCAGGAACGATGGAGGTGGGGTGGGGTATAACAAAGAACTCTTCAAAAAATGATGAACTGAGTAGCTGATCTTCTTCCCTTCCATACCAGAGAAGATATAGGGAAGAAATAATCTTTTCGTCATCACTTTGAGAAGGACAAGTTACCAGGCAACAACCAACATGGTTTTCTGGAGACACATCACGCCAGCCCCTCTGACCGAGTGACAAGGCAGGTAGATAAAGGGAAAATGAGAGATGTGATCTTATAGACTTCTGCTAGTCTCCTGCTTCTGTCCCTTGTGACATTCTCATCAACGGGCCAGGAAGATGACAGTAGGCACGCCACGCCCAAGAGGCGGTTATCACTGGTGTGCTGTCAACCTAGGGACATCTAACAAGTGATGTTCTACAGGTGTCCGCCTTTCCACCCGCATTATTAAATACCTCTATCAATGAGAGCCAATAGAACTTCCTGTGCCCACCAAGCCAGCCTGGAATCAAATCCAGGGTCTCCCTATCACAGTCCTGTATCATTAATTCTCTCATTACCCAACACGAGCCCCGTGGCTGATCTCTGTAGAATAAAGACAAAAATCTGGGTAGGTAACTGAATGCAGAGAGATGGAAACTCACTCTGCAACAGCACGATCCATGCAGGCCCCGCTTGGGCTCACAGCTTCTCGGGGTGGTGTTTTGTTTTTCATTTAACGGCACATGACAATGCACACAAAACTTCACGGAAGATGACGTAAAACAGTCCCAGGAAGCCTCAGACTCAGAGTCAGCTCCAAGGATGCTAAGAAACTCCCACAGGTCTGCAACTGCAAAGATCATCTCCGAAAGACGAGCTTTCAGAGATCTAGTTCTGAATGTCATCTGGCGGACTGTAATTTCTGAAGAAACAGGTGATTTCAATCCAAAACTGCCAGGAAACAAACAAATTATTCCTCGAAGGCCCTAGGAAAGTAACGTCAAGATCACTTACCTAGGCAGAAACAACAGGTACAGCGAAACTGAACTTAATGTGTACTCGTCTAGACCTGCTTAATAATAAAATTCCACTATAAAAAGGATTTTTCAAAACGTTGAGTTCAAGAACACAGCCATACCGTTCTACCCGGAGGAACCTAGCTGATCTCGTTTTATCACTGGCCTCCCCCCTCTTCTGAGTAAGTCCCTCACTATAAACATTTACAAATTCCATCTCAGCTTAGTACTAAACAATGTTCATTAAGAATCTCGCCAAAGTGCAACATGTAAGTAAATCAAAGCTTTGATGCTCTATTTTGCAAATTTCATGGGCCACTAGGGATAATTAAAAGGGCAATTATATAAAGTTGGTGCAGTTTTGAGAAACAAATGACATTTTCTGCTTTAAAGCACTTGATAATTTGATATTTTGCTATTAGGGCCATCGTGTGCCCTTTTATAGACAGGCCGTCAAATAAACAATAAATGCTCCTAACAGCCTCTAATGATTGTTTTTGCCCACTGATATCACTCACCATCCCAGTCCGTAAATCATATGCTAGGAGATTAAGGTAAAGATAATGAAAAAGTATTAGAAACCATTAAGCTCGAGGGGAAGAAAAAATAAGGTTAAAAGCGTTGGATTTCTTCTTAACTTTCTGCCAAAACACCTAGCGAAGTCTGGGCTCCCGAGCGCTGGGAAGGGTTCGGTTTGTCACTGCGTCTAACCACCGCGCCGAAGCCAGCAAAGGGCATTACAGCTCATGAAAAATACAGCGAAGAAACTGCTCGTGGCAGAAGCATTTAACTTCCTTGTTAGCAGCCTCCCCAAGTGGCACTTTTTCACCAGCAAGTTGTTTATTATGTTCGGTGCCAGGCAAAACTGATTAAATGGGGCTCTTAAGAATCAAAGCGTTATAAATTCATGGAAATACAGCAAGCAATAAATTCCATGGAATTAAAAGCTTACTAGTGCTATTAGCATTTCAGGGTGTTTGAATTGTTAATACTGATGTGCAAAAAATGATGTGCTTCTAAGACAAGGCAGACCAAGGCAACACATGGGAGCAGCTCTAAAAAAAATTTTTTTTATCAAAGTGTCCCTGGGACTTGGCAGCTGTCAGAGCCACAGGACTGGAGGAGGGGAGTAATTACCTCCAAAATTCTAATTTGCTCTAAAAAGTCAATCCCACCACAGAAGAGAGAAGGTGCCAAATAAAGGTTTACACACAGGAGGAAAACAAGCATAAAAATATTATGCAAAGGATTTATACTTTGAATGAATGGAAATTCCGTCTTACCAACCAAGACAGACGAGAGTTTTATGCTAGAACCTGGTCTTAGCAGGGATGGGGCCCGATGTATTGTACCTGGTTGATACTGGTTTTCTTACAGGATAGACCTTAGATCGGGACCCCAAAAACTTAGCCAAGTGGGGGTGGGCGCGTTGGTGAGGTGGCCAATAAATTTCCCTGGTTTGTCGTGTTTCATCTGTGACTCTTTCTGGGAGCTTATGAAGTGTTATTCTAAAGGGACAGGAGGGGAAAATAAATTATTATGCCATTAGGCAAGTGATACACGCCCTCCCACGTGCAAGATACAGAGTCGTAACGCTGCTGCACCCGGCTATTTCAGGAATACTTCTTCCCAACCGAGATGTATCTGGTGATCTTTGCTAGGCAAATACAAATGAAGGGGAGAGGGAAAGGGAAAAAAAAATTAACAAGCGCTTCTTAAAGACTTAGTTTTGTTGGGGGAAAAAAAAAGGTGTGAAGACAATTTTACATTTTTTTGTAAAAGGGAGAATTACTGCCCACAAATTCAGTGTGATCACAGGAAAACACAATTTCAGAAAAATACACTCTAAATCTGGAATTACCAAAATTCAAGGAAAAAAGTAATTCTAAACTGTCTAGACAGATCATCCAAAACACCCATTCATCCATTCCAGAGTTGGCCCAAAAAGTACTATTTTTTTTTTTTTAACGTATCAAGAAAACTTAATTCCTTTGATAAAAGAACCGTAAGTGTAACAGAATCCACTCACGGGTCACTGGCACATGTGATTGTCTCTGGGCTGGTCCCACATGTGTACATAACATCTGTGCTCACTGGAGCTGTCTGCTGCCTTCCCACAGAGAGACAGAGCCTGCTCACGCACCAAAAACAGAGGGGAGACAAAGAGGAAGAACCTAACAGAGAGAAACTCACAGCCACTAAAGTGCTTTCACCGGGCTCAGGTCCAAAGCCAGGCACTGCCACAGGAGCGACATTTTACAGGGCATCCAAATATTTAAAACTGCTGTTCAGAACGGTTCTGCCTCCACGACAAGACCTACTGTGTGTAAAATATTGGCAGGGGAGACGAATATATATGAGACATTATTCTTGTTCTCAAAAAAAGCTTAAGAGTCTCACTGGGGAAATAATCAATTATAGAGCACCTATTATATATTCTAAATCAGGATTCAAAAGAGGCTTAAAAGACAGGTTCTCTGCCCATTGGGATTTTAGAGTGACTGTAAGATAACGCATACATCCCCCAAAACAGTCACTGAACAAGGCAGTATTGTGTCTATCAACATTCCACACACGTAGAATAATGAGGTTTTTTTTTTTTTTTTATGCAGAGAAACACCAATTGTAGAAGAATGAAGAGTAAAACTTTGATACATAAATCGCTAGGGAAAATTTATTTAACAACGAAACGTGCACAATTTTCTCTCGGCAGCGCTCTCTGCATCATGGGCAGATCAACCTCAATGCCCACCGAGGCTCCATGTAGGACTACAGCCCCAGTGGTGAGCAAAACCAACATGGCCCTGGCCGCGTCACCCCCATGGGTCTTGCAATATGCTCAGGGTGGGGAAGACAAGCAGCAGAAGGCGGCCTCAGTAACAACAGAGAAGACCTGGAGAAGTTTCCACGCCTGTGTCCCCCATTCCGCCCCTCCCCACCTGCAGGCTTCTCACGCAGGTCTCTGGTCCCTTGTTTCCTCCAAAAGCAGAAACTCTGTTTATTCTCAATGACCGGCAACCCTTGAATGTCAACAAGCTGCAGTCAAGCATTATGCCAAAGCGTAGACATGTATAGTGTCAGCTTTTGATGGCCAATTGGGATGAAGGGCCACCTGACTTGGGTCCATTTTTAATTTGAATCTGGAATCAGTGGGGCTCACGAAAGTCTTTCTGATGTTCCTGCTGATCCCTTTTGAAGTGTAATGTGTGTTCCAGAGCCGCCACTAGGGGAAAGCTCAGTTCTAGCTTATTTCTGGATCTGGAGACAGCTGTATCGTAGCCACGGTCTTCCAGGGTTCGGTGGGTGCAGCAGCTGGCAGAGGGAAGCTGCTCCGTGGATATCTCAGGTGTCCCAGAGGAGCCACCTAAGAGTGGCAAAATCCAGGTTCATGTGAGCAGCCAGAGAGAGGTCTGTTAGGTTCAAGACCGGGCTATGCC
>CAUYRT010070470.1:0-22729 GCA_963574885.1 Lepilemur ruficaudatus | reverse complement strand
GGGTGCAGATGTCTTCATAATAGAATGTCTTATGTTCTTTTGGGTAGATGCCCAATAATGCTATTGCTGGATCATATGGTAATTCTATTTTTAGCTTTTTGAGGAATCTCCAAATTCTTTTCCACAGAGGTTGTACTCATTTGCAGCCCCACCAGCAGTGTAAGAGTATTCCTGTCTCTCCACATCCTCGCCAACATTTGTTGTTTTGGGATTTTTTGATAGAGGCCAGTCTCACTGGGGTTAGGTGGTATCTCATTGTGGTTTTGATTTGCATTTCTCTAATGATTAGAGATGGTGAACTTTTTTTTATATGTTTGCTGGCCATTATTCTGTCTTCTTTGCAGAAGTTTCTGTTCATCTCCTTTGCCCATTTATAAATGGGGTTGTTTGATTTTTTCTTGTTAATTCTTTTGAGTTCTAGGTAGATTCTTGTTATCAGACCTTTGTCGGAGGTGTAGAGAACAAATATTTTCTCCCACTCTGTAGGTTGTCTATTTGCTCTAGTAATAGTTTATTTGGCTGTGCAGAAGCTTTTTAATTTGATCAGATCCCATTTGTTTATTTTTGTTGCTACATTGATTGCTTTGGGGGTCTTTTTCTAGCACAGACTCTGGGACCAGGACTTGGATACAGGTAGCTTATTTGGGAGGTGATCCCAGAAAGTCCAAGTGAGGGAATTGTGAGGTAAGACAGGGAAGGGAGAAAGTCCAATGGGGGTGCATTCATGAACAGGTCACTGCCATGGGCACCTGGATCCCCACCTCTGCATCATACCTCTGGGGTTTGAGGAGGCTGGGCACTGTCCACTGAACCCCCCAACCATTCTCGGTCTTTGTAACCCCCATTTGTGCCACACAAAGTCTTGTGGTGCCTGGTATAGGAGAAAGCCAGGAAGAGAAGAGAGGAGTCTCCACATCCTCTACCAAAGATTGGGGTGGGAACCTGATAGCCTGCTTAACACCCAGGGATCCCAGGTGGGCACGGGTAGCATCTTCCTTGGGTGAGATCCATAAGCCTGTGTCAGTCCCCACTTGGAGGGGAGCAGTGTACTTCAGCTGATGATCTTAGAAGCACAGAACCCATCTTCTGACTATGAGGCAGCACCGTCCTCTTGGATATGAGCCTCATTTTGAGGTATATAGAGGACTGATGCTCGTTCTAGATGAAGGACTGACTCTCCGAGATCTTATGTCACTTGCCTTAGAACACTCAGTTTCTGTTAAAGCAGGGCTCTTTTAAACCTCCTAGTTTTTGTTGTTGTTGCCTGTCTTAGAGGCCAGGACTTAGAAAAAATCTGCTAAATACACATATTAATGAACTGGTACCTCCTCATCTCAGTGAACAGACATCAAAGGGAACTTTAAGATGTTCTGCTTACTCTCTTCCAGCTGGTGCTCTGTGAGGGATAGCCAGAATTTGTGTGCCAGCCAGCCATTTCCTGGAGTTGGAACTTGTCAGTATCAGGCAGAGATGCTGAAGGCTTAGTTCCTTCAGGCACAGGAAACTCCCTAAGCAGAGAGAATCAAAGATGCCTTCTCGGAGCACAGTGGGTGCTCCATGGGGGCAACTTAAGGCCTGGCTAGCATTAAGTATTGGTATTGGAGCCCCAAGGCCAGTGGATGACAGCTGCTGGGATACCTGGATGCTGTGAATTCAGAGGGATTACTGTTTGCCTTTTCAGTAGGCTGAGTGAACCCAGAAAGGACACATTAGTCACGATTTGGACTCCTCTTTGATAGTGTCCTTCTGCAGTCCCTGTTGGGTAATGACTGTATTTATATTATAGGACCTCATCCTCCTAGCTATAGCTGATTAGGGTAGATCAGGAGATTTAACCCTTGGCTGGGATGATTGAATGAGGGTCTCTCTTTGGAAACTATGAAGACACACAGAAACCATAGTCAGATAGTGGTGCTTGGACTGGAAGTCCATATGGACTCAGTTCGGAGCTGGAGTCTTTTCAATTCAAAAGGAAATTTTAGTAGGAATTCTTTCTATATCACAAGGATAGAAAATTAAAGACAAATTAACTTATGCACAAAAAAGGGATTTATTGGTTCAGGCAACTGTAAAATCCGGTTAATGTAGGCATCAGGCATCACTTGATGCAGGGCTTGAGTGATGTCATACAATCTATTTCTCTCTTCATTGCTAAGCCCTGCCCCTACTCCAAGTACTGGCTTTATTCCCAAATAGGACTTATCTTCCTCACTGCAAGATGACTCCAGCAGCCCCAAACCTACATATGCCATCTTGAAACTTCATGGTAAAGAGAAGTAGTCTCTTTCCAAAATTCCCCAACAAAAGCCTCATGGCATCTTATTAATCCTGATTTGACCTTAAGTCGAACCCTGAACCAACTTCTGTAACCAGAGAGAAGCAAACGGTCTGACTGGCTAGGTGCTGGCCATGAGGTGCATCTCTAGCATTGGTCAGTGAGACTTAGCCACGTCATATGAGCTGACAAAAGGGAAGAAGTGATCCCCAAACATCTGGAGGAGGAATGAGTGGCTGTCGAGTAGTCCACGACACCATCACTAAGTGGAGGATGGTTGTATGCTGAGAAGGAAATAGAGCAGGTAGCCAGGGCAAAACAGAACTAGAAGACCATGGTCACATGGGGAGGGACAGACAAGGAGAGAAGCAGGGGGAAAGAGAGGAGGAGTGAGAAAGAAACCCCCTTGCTTCTCACTTTCTTAGTTTCATACCATCTTAGTCCATTTGGGCTGCTGTAATGAAATACCATAGACTGGGTTGCCTATAAACAACAGAAATTTATTTCTCACAGTTCTGGAAGCCAGGAAGTTCAAGATCAGGGTGCTGACAGATTTCGTGTCTGCTGAAAGCCTGCTTCCGGGTTCATAGATGGCTGTTTGCCCCCCACCCCTGCCACTGTGTCCTCACATGGGGGAAGGGGCAAGAGTGGTCCCTGGGCTCTCTTATGTAAGGGCACTAATCTCATTCATGACAGTTCCACTCTCATTACCTCCTCTAATCCTAATTACATCCCAAATACCCGAATACCATCCCACTGGACGTTAGGTTTCAACATATGACTTTTGGGGGGACATAAAACAGTCAGTTCCTACTATATCCCCATCCCCAGAAGTCCCATATGGAATGGCTTTTGCGTCCTTATAAGGACCCTCTCTTTTTTCTCAAGGTGGATTTCTGTTTTTTACCACCACGGGTCCCAAACTCAGAGTGAGAAATGCTCGGTTACCTCGGCCACCTGGACAGATGGCTGGGCTGACACCACCGCAAGGCAAACCCCACGTCTAGATGCACTTTAATAGATGAATCATGAGCATTAATTTCTCAAACTGCAATTGTCTCCCCAGTTACTAAGCACTGTTAGTCCTAATTAACCAGTCTGCAGGCAATTTTTCAACCTATCAAGTAGTGAAATAAAATAATGAACTCAGCTGAGGAGGACTGGAAAGGCAGTGTGTTCACGGGGGAGCTAGGGTTTTATTATCAATTCCACTCAGGGTTGAGCTGCGGAGGGTTTCTTTCCTTCTTTTTCTCTTTTTCTGTTTTTTTTTTTTTTTTTTTGCCACTTTTCTCCTAATCATACCTTCAAGTCAGGAGAATCCTGTCAGGATATTAAGATGAAAGATGCCTCCATGTTTCCCTTATAAACGAGCTCGATTTAATTCATGGTTACACCCAGTTAATTTAGATGCCTTAATGATCCCGTTTGCAGGGAAAGGAAATCAGATGAATGTGTTATGCCCACCTCATTTGATGTCATCTCTAAGGAGTTTCTCTATTAGGAAACAAACTGTTAAAAACCTTATTCCTCTGTTTCCAGACGTGTGTCTGAACTTTGACATTCCTTCACTTTGATGATTTGTGTCAACAGGAAGCATGGGCGCAGACCGACTCGTTACAATCCCAGAAGTCCTAAGTCCTTCACGATGTGGCTTTGTCTGTCTGTCCACTCTCCTCTTCTCCCACGCCTTACCTAGACCTGGTACATCAGGTGCTCAATAAATACCTGTCAAGGGAAGGAGAGCTCCTCTCCCTAACCCAGCACATCTGTCGCCGACCCCCCGCTGGCCTCTAGGGTGCGCTGCTCCCTTCAAACGCTTGGCCCAAGTCTGGCCCAGTTCCTCTGAGCAGAGCTGAGACTGGCTGACATTTCCCCAAAGGGCGCTGCTGAAAATGTGTGATGGGCTGGGAAACAAGCGAGGAAAATGTACTAATCCATACAATGCGTATGTTTCCTCGAGATCTCAGTTAAGGTGGCTAAGAGATTTGCCAGGCGCACCCTTAACTGGCTCCTGCGGGTCCCTCCAGGCTCTGTCTGAGCCTCTCCTTTCCCCATCTCCCTGTGGCCAGAGCCACCTGTTTTCCACGTCAAAGGAGCTCTCTGCTGGACGCTTTCCCCACTTCCTAGCACTATATCAGAGCATCTCTCATCTGTCTCACTTTCACAAATTCAAATGCTTCCCCAAATCAGGCATCTCTCCCTACATTCAAGATGCTTTCACTTTGCACTGAAGTAGCGTTCTCAAGGGGAGGTGGTCTCCTGCCTCAGCAGTGTCCACATCACCTGGAAACTTGCTAGAAATACATATTCTCAGGCTCCACCCCAGACCTACTATTTTGTTTAGTTATACTCTGATCTTAAGTTTTTTTCTTTTCTTCTGTTGGCTTTGGGTTTGGTTTGCTCTTCCTTTTCTAGTTCCTTGAGATGTGTCATTAGATCATTGATTTGTGATCTTTTTGATGTAGGCATTTAAGGCTTCGAATTTTCCCCTTAGGAGTACTTTTGCTGAATCCCATAGATTTTGGTAGCTTGTGTCTCCTTTGACATTCAGTTCACTAATTTCATTATTAACCCAATAATTTTTCAGCAGTAGGTTGTTTAAATTCCACGACTTTGTGTAGAATTGAGTGTTTCTCTTGGAGTTGATTTCTAGTTTTATTCCATTGTGGTCTGAGAAGATCCATGGTATGATTTCTATTTTTTGCATTTGTTGAGACATGTTTTGTGGCCTAAGATACGATCAATCTTGGAGAATGTTCCATGTGCTGATGAGGAGAATGTATATTTAGTAGCTTTGGCGTAAAGTGTTCTGTAAATGTCTATTATGCATTTGTTCTATAGTCCTCTTTAAGTCCTCTGCAGGTCATTAAGAGAATAGTTTTGAACCCCTCTCTCCGTGGAAGCCCCAGTGAGGTATATGTACCAACAGGTGGGAAGCAGCTGCTCCTGAGAGCCCTGGCTCCATTATCTCTCAGCAGGCAAGGCTGGGGAGGGGACAGGGAGGAAAAGAGTATAGATGGAGGAAAGCTAGCACTCTTGTCGTCTCTGTCCCTGTCTCTGGAAGGCAGCTGCCTGGAATGTCCAGGTTCTTGGGTCATGCAAATACCCCAGGACCCACTGGCCCCTGTGGCTCCCACAGTCTAGGTCAGAGTTCCCAATGCTTGTGTGGGAATGAGCAAGATAAAAACTGAGAGGCTGAAGCCCCCTGGGAGGACAAATGGTGCACATGGATGGAGAAGCAATATGGCTCCTACTGTCTCGACTTGGGTCTGTGGCGATAGGAAGCACCTCACGGAAGCCAGCAGGCTGGTGCTTTGTCCTCAAGAAGCCCCAGTTCACTGGTGGTGGCAGCTTTGGGGCTTGTTAGGCTAGAAAGGTCCTCCAGCAGCTCAGGAACCTGCTGACTGCCAGAGATATGAGGGAGGGAAAAACAAACCGCTCCACCTGCCCTTTTTGCCAGACTCCAAGCCTCTTGGGGGTTGCCCTCTGCTGATACCTTGCTCCTTCTTGTTCTGCTCCACTTCTTTCCATGGGATATCCTGTAGGCTCTGGCACCTTTCCCTCAGAATTACATCTGAACTGAGGTGTTTGTTTTTTCTTTTTCATCTAAAACTTTTCTGAGACAATCTGGCAGCTGGTGTCTCTGGTCGGGCATCTTGTCTCTCCCCAGTTGACTTATCACCTGTGTGTGTGTGTGTGTGTGTGTGTGTGTGTGTGTGTGTGTGTATGAAAGAGAGAAAGAGAGGGAGGACGGGGAGGGAGAAGATTATGGAATGTGCAGGCAGCAGGTGCTGCTGGCTCTCCCAGCACACCTCCTCAGTCCACCCCAGAGTGTACCCTGTAGACAGACACCATAGGAGCCCCGGGTGCCCAGCGTAGCTTTCCCTGAGGGGTCTTCCTGAGACAGCCTCCTTGGAAGTGCGCTTCACTCACACATGGGGTCAGACCAGAAGCACCAAGAGGCTAAGCCCCCAGGAGGGACTCTGAATCCTGGAATTGGCATATAATTATCCCAGCTTCCTCACTCTTCTTTGAGGCAATTCTGAAGCACGTTCCACACAGTGCCCCAGAGGGTCCAGGCAGGACTGAGCTCCAGTTACCCTCTGTGACAGCCCACTCATTAGCATGCACCCCACTGGCTTTTTATCTTCTCTCATTCACTTTTCCACTACTTCATCCTGCTTACCAAATAAACTACCCCCACCCAAGAGCTTGACTCCGGGTCTGCTTGTGGGAAATCAACCTGAGACAGCAGATCTGGGTATAGGTGAGATCATTTGTGTGTCTGTGAGGCACTAATACTTAAACATTGAGAAAGGCCCTTGTGTGTGTATGTGCCTGAGAGACAGAGAGAGACAGAGGGAGAGCGAGGAAGAAAAAGAAGAAGAGGGAGGAGGAGGAGGAGGAGGGGGAAAGGAGGAGGAGGAGAAGGAGGAGGAGGAGGAGGAGGGAGGGGAAAGGAGGGAGAGGGGAAGGAGGAAGAAGAAGGGGAGAAGGATGTGGAGAAGTGAGGAGGAGGAGGAAAAAGGCTATGGAAGAGAGGAAAGAGGAGAAGAGAAGAAAGTTAGAATCTTGTGCACTGCCCTTACTTCTTGGACCTATGAAATGTCACCAGCTCCCTGAAGGGGTCCTGATCCCCCCAACACACAGAGCCCCACTCCCAGCTCAGTAGGGTTGACCCCCTATGCACATCCTGCCAGTCTATTGGTGGTAGCTGTTTTCAGATCCAGATCTTTTCATTTCTCTGGTCCTGTGTGTCTCCCTTGGCCCTGGCATATAAACAGTGTCAATGACTAAATGAAAGGAAGAATGGATGGATGAAAGAATGAGCATCAGCAGAATAAAAATAATTGGAATTTGAGAAGGTGCAGATGCTTTTGGAGGAAAAAGACTGGTAAACCTGGTGGTGGCCCCAGGGCTCACATACAGCCACACTCATCTCTGAGGGCTCAGCTTGAAGAGGGACGAAGGGGGTGAGAAAGCGACATGGTGGTTGTCAGAAAGCCCTCCCAGCCTCCGGAAATGACTGCTGGGACGCAGAGGGGAGCCTCACTTCCTGGGCAGTCTC
Source organism: Lepilemur ruficaudatus (assembly GCA_963574885.1). Taxonomy (NCBI): domain Eukaryota; kingdom Metazoa; phylum Chordata; class Mammalia; order Primates; family Lepilemuridae; genus Lepilemur; species Lepilemur ruficaudatus. Next base: position 15,386 of record CAUYRT010070470.1, on the reverse strand, counting down.
CAACCCCACCTCCCTTTTGTTTAAGTGGTTCAATTCTCTTTCTTAAAGTAAGTGGAGTAAACTGATAATTAAGCAATTAAGCATCAAAGGGAGGCTCTGACAGCCCTGGCACTTGTTCAGAAAACCAGAGACAAAATTACAATGGAGATAAAGGACGATTAATCTGAGCCCTCCTTTCAAAGGAGGTGTGAGTCCCAGGGGGGCTGGGACTCTGGGTGGTTCAGGTCCCCTGTCTGGAGAGCTCTGGATGTGAGGGTATGAGGAGTGAGTCCTGGTCATGCCCTGGCCTTTGGGGTCTTGACGTCTGAGAAACGGCATGTCTCTCTCTGCCACCACATGGCTAGTGTGGAGACGAACTTCTCAGACTGGGATCTGAATAGTCCTAGAGGTCCCCCAGGCTCTGCTGCAGGGCTAGAAACATGCCCATCCTTCCGCCATGTCAGTTGTCCTCAAAGCATTGAGATTGTTGATGCTTCAACTGGTAAATAATTAAAACCATCACTTTTTAATCTAAAATAAACATCACTTTGTTCAAAAACATTCTGCACTGGGGACTTTTCAAAGCACTGGGAATACAGCAGGGTGTGAAACAAACAAAATTCCTGGCCACCTGGAGCTTCTATTCCGGTTGGAGAAGGCAGATAATGACCAGATGGCTATGGGAAGCATCCAGAATGTCAGAGGATGATTAATATAATGCAGACAAACAGGGCAGGGAGGGAGATGGGTGATGGAGATGCAGTTTGAAATAGGGTCATAAGGGAGCATTGAGGAAACAAACCTTCCCACCCCTACCTGCGTTGCTCCAGCAAAGTCCCTTGCTGGGGACCTTGCGTCTCCAATCCCATCACCTGGACAGTCTTGGAACTGGCTTCTGTTTCTAGTTTTTTTCCCTTTGGTCTGTCCTTCGCCTTCCAGCCAGAGTAGCTGGGAACCATTCACACCTGAGCACATCGCTCACCTGCTTGAAAGCCCAAGATGGCCCCATCCACCAGGGGTAAGGACTCCAATGGCCACGGGCACTAGGCTGGGAGAGGACAGTGAGTGCAGGGGGACGGTGGGGAGTGTGTCAAACAGGAAAATACGACACGGGTCTAGAGGGACAACTGCTCCACAGCTCTGGTCAGTAGAAGACTTCACTCTGGTGAAGAAATATGGATCCTGAGTTGCCAGATCCAGAATTTTTAAAATGACAACTGAAATTCAGATCGTTATGTAAAATTCTTTTCACTTTCAAATATTGGCAGTCAATTTTTTAATTTTAAGCATGAATGAGCCAAAGGAAACATATCTGCGGGCCAAATCTGGGTCCCTGGGGCCACCGGGTTGCAAGTTCTGGTGTAGGGGATAAAATCTCATCTCTTCACCAAAGCACTCCTGCCTTTCAGAATCTGCACAGACTGAGCCTGCCGGCTTCCTCCGCCTCTGCCACCCCCTCCCCAGACACATACACCTGTGTGTCAGCTGTACTGGGCTGCCATTTCCCAGATCCACCACCCTCCCTCACGCCGCTGACGTCTTTTCCCCTTGTGTACGATGGTGAGCTCTATTCACACGAGACCCAGCTCAAAGCCACCACCTTCGTGCATCCTTCCTTTATCCCCCAGACAATGGTAATTCCTCCTTCCTCCTATGTTTGCTGTTAGATACAGCACATTGTAAGGTAAATTGTTCACGTGTCTTCCTTCCCCACCAATCTGTGACTCTCTTGGAGCAGGAGTGGCTATTTGCATTTCTATTTTCTCCGCCTCTCGTGAGGCATTCCAAAGAAAGGTGCTCGGCGGATGGGTGGGAGAGCAGCAAAGCACCAAGCGTAGGAGTTCAGGCTCTGGACACGCCACTCAACCCTCCCTCACCTTTGCCATTTACATGTCTACACCTGGCTTTGCTTATCTCTAAAACGGGGATGATGATTCAAGGAGCTTACGCCTGCACAGTACTTTTTGATGCCTGACACGTAGTCAGCTCTCAATAAATGTTCAAGAAGATCAAAAGGAAGAAAAAACCCCATTTCTAAGTGTGGCTATGGAGTAGTGGCTTTCAAAGGACCACTTTTATCTAAAACCTAGAGGCCTGCCCTTCATGAAGACAAATCTCCACATTGCACGGGACCTCCAGCCCATGTGCTAATTCCATGGTGGAACCCAAGTCCCAGGAAGATGAAGCCCAGGTCAAATCCTGTCCCCTCTCTTCATACCAGACTTCACGATCCTTGTCTCTGACCCCTCCCCACTTCCCTATCCAAACACAATATTTCAGTAGGTTTAATCACTTTTCTTTTTAAATCTTGGATGCTTTGTTCTTTTAGTAGCACAAAAACACAAACTTAACAGTTCTAAACTTTGATATCTAGTCTCTCATTTGATCTTCACACCAGTTCACTGAAATATTAGGACAGATTTTAATAGACCCCTTCTAAAGATGAGGAATCTGAGACCCAGAAAGTATAAGTGACTATCCTAAGATCATTCAACAAAGTAAGTGGGAGAGTTGATACTAGAACGCCATTTATGTTCCTTGGCATTTTATTATGTCATACTGAATTAGTCTTAAATGGCCCTTACCTCGTCCCCAGAATCATTCATTTGGACAAATTCTTATTGAGCACCTACTCTCTGCAGTGCAGGGAACACATCAGTGGGCAAGGCAAACAATATCCCTCTGCCACGGAACTTCCATTCCGCCTCGAAGCCTGCTAGGTAGAGTTCTGAACCATGCTGTTGGCATAAACTGAACCAAGGTGTGAATCCACAGATTCATTTAATTTATGTTATACTGCACATGAATTACGTTGGGAGTACAGGGATGGATATTTGTAGCTTAGATAGCTTGGGACTGTATTAGTTTCCTGGGTCTGCCATGACAAATGACTGCAAACCAGGCAGCTTAAATCAACAGACCTGTATTCCCTCACAGTTCAGGAGGTCAGAAGCCCAAAATCAAGGTTCTGGCAGGGTCGGTTCCTTCTGGAGGCTTGAGGGAGAATATTTTCCATGCCTCTCTCTCCTTGCTTCTGGTGGCTGCTGGCAATCCAGAAGGCCTGATTATCTGGGCTTGGTGGGGGGGGGCACTTTGGTTGGTCCAGGCTGTTGAAATTATATCTGGAACGACTGTACCCCTTGTTCCTGGCATGACAGGTGGCTGATTTCCCGTGGGGGCTTTGCATGGGCTTTGCATGGCAGCTTCTGGGGATAAGGAGCTGAACCAACACCAGACTCCTGGGCACAGAGAACATTAGACTCTAAAGAAAAGCCTCCTGACGATGAAAGCACCTCAGCAATGCCCAGTGTTAAGTAGGAGTGGATGTTATCTTTTTTAAGATAATCATACACTCTAAAGAAAGGGAGAGGCTGGACATTGGCCAACATTTGATGGTTGTGTCTGGAAATCATCCCATTGGGAAATACTTCCATGATGAGTTATGAGCAGACATGACCTTGTCCCAGTGTAAGGTAAGTGATATGACCATTCGTGTGGGAGACGAACAGCCTTCAGGAAGTTAAGGCAGTTCAACCCCACTGAGGTCTAGATCCTGTACCTTCTTTTACAAATTGGGCTGCAGAGTGGTTGAAAACTCAGGTTGGGAGTCAGAATATGAGCTCTGCCACCTATGGGGTGGCCTGGGCAGTCTTCTTATGCATAATATCATGAGTAATAACAGTAACTATTTAACAGGATTGTGGTTATAATTAAGTTAGAAAATCAATGCATAGTTCTTAGCACAGTATCTGGCTCATAGAAATCGTCAATATATTTTGGCTTTTCATTGCTCTTAATTCCTTCCCTATTTTCATAGTTCTTATTTTTCTTTCCATACTTCCCTGCCCTGCTGTCCTAAGACTCATAACACATCTGGGCAGAAATGAGTCTTGGAATGTTGACATTGGGTAAAGGATTCTGCTTACCTGGCTTTGCCTTGTCTGTTTACCCAGAAAAAGTATCTTTATACAGCAATGCTGGTTTGGATTCTTTAGTTTTTTAAATAATGACTGCATTTTTAAAACTCTACCTGTTCATTATAAGTCATTCAAATGGAACTAAAGTAGAAAGAAGGAAGTAAAATAAGTCACCTTGAAAATCTTAATACCTAAAAATAACCATTGTCAACATGGAGCGTCTCTTTCCAGGCAGCTCTTTAGCATACCTACAGAAAGACAAACAGAAAGGGATATTATAATAAATAGAATTATAATATATTTGCTATTTTAATAAAAGCTATTAAATTACATTTTCTGAATTAAGTGGAAGAAAAAGCAATCGAAGTAAAACTGAAGGATTTGCTGAAATGTAATTCGTCACCACCAGATGTGTAATTCCTTCCAAGAGCCCTCTAAGGTTAAGACAAAAACATGGATGGAGCTAGAAGTTAATTTTTGTAACTTCATATTTTTATTTTGGACAATATGAATGACTCCTGATATGAAGGATAAAAAAAACATTAGGGCTCATATATCCAACCGAATGTCTCCAACCCTCTTGATCTGTTAGTTATATCCTTACTTATACCCCATCACCATTTAGTAACTTACGTTTTGTTCTCGGAACACAGCTATTGAATCTAGAATCTGGAATTAAACGGATTCAGTGCTCATAAGGCTGTTTACCAAAGTTCCTCATTCCCATTTCTTTGTTTTGTCTCAACTGGTGAGATGCTTTATTATTATATCACTATTCTAGATGAGCTCAGGAATGCAATTGTCTAGGATTTATTTAGTCTTCAGGAATGTTTATCCTGCTGTCTTTATGCTGAATGGCATGACAGAATTTTCTAGAATTGTAGCTCCTTTTATTCAGATCTAAGTGACTATTGCTTCATTTTCTTCTTGGTGTTAAATACTATGATGGAAAAGTCTGAAGCCACTCTGACTTTTCCTCTTGTGTATGACTCGCTTTTTTCCTGCAGAATAAAATTTTTCTTTGTTTTCGAAGTTCAATAAGGTGCAAAGATATGACCTGGGGTTGTTTGGTATGTACCAATTCCTCCTGGAAAAGAACATGCACATTCATTCTATAGATTCCTTTTTTTTTTCTTCCACTTCCTGGAAATCTTTTTGCTATAGTTCAGATATTTGCTCCCTCCAAACCTCATGTTGAAATTTGATCCCCAATGTTGGAAGTGGGGCCTAATGGGAGGTGTTTGGGTCATGGGGTAGGATCCCTCATGAATAGATTAATTTCCTCCCCCAGGGGTGAGGTCTCACTCTGTTAGTTCCTGTGAAAGCTGGTTGTTAAAAAGAGCCTGGCGCCTTCCCCTCTTTTCTCTTGTTTTCTCTATCGCCATGTGATCTCTGCACAGCCTGCTCCCCTTGCCTTCCACCATGAGTAGAAGCAGCCGGAGGCCCTCACCAAATGCAGATGCCCCACTGTGAACTTTTCCAGGCATCAGAACTGTGAGCCAAATAAACTTTTTTTTTTATAAGTTAGCCATCCTCAGGTATTCCTTTGTAGCAACACAGAATGGACTAAGACATTTTTCTTTTAATATATTTGTGTTTCTTTTTCCTTTTATGTTTGTTGGGTTCTCTACTGCAGGCACATCAATTGTCTTAATGTTGGATTATTTTCCTGCCTACATATTTACCTAATACTTGACTCTAAACACTTTCATTCCATAGTCTTATCTCTCTAACTTTAATTATGTCAAGAATTTCTTTGATGTGAGTAAATCCATTTTTGGCTCTCTGTATTTTATTGTTTCATGCCTCTAACCCTGAGCACTGATTTTACAGATCACAATGATCTCTTATGGCCACATTGTCTTTGGTGCAGTGGTGCAACATGGAGGGGAGGGGAGCCCCTTCCTTGCTGGGTGGAGCTGTTACATTTGCTGCACACACCTTCAACCCACCCTCAGCAATGGCCCTGCAAGTCAAGTTACTATTCTTTAATTAGGGACCTTTAGCTTTTTATAACCATACTTATATGGGATCTTGTCTCTTCTCTGGCTGCTCATGTTCTTCTTTTGGATTTTTGTGATTCCTATGTTCTGAAAAAAGACTCAAATGCTTTAGGAACCTAGTTCAAAGCACAACATGAAACAAAATGGTCCCATCTTCACATCTTACTTCATCCCATGCAGGCTTTCCCGGGCTGCTGTGGATCTAGAGGGTTGCCTCTCTCATCTTTCTGAACTCCACTCTGATGGTACAAGTGAGGCATCCCTCACCCTGCAGAATCCCCCAGCCAGGGCAGGGAACACCTCATCAGCTCAGCTCAACTCAACATGGGCTGTAAATTAGTCTTGCTGTTGTGAACTTGACATTCTGCTCATTATGTTGCACCTTGAAGTCTAAGCTCCTTTCTGTTTCCTGAATTCTTCATCTTCCAAGTTACTCTGTAACTCCACCCAGATGGCTTAAATCATGGTGTTCTATTTCAGTGATGCATGGCCTTTCTCCCCAGAGCTCAGTCTGATTCTGAATAGCCTTTATCTCTTTACCTACTGCTCTTCCTGCCCACTAGATTGGCCTTTCATGGCCCTGATAAATACGGTTATTGTTCAGCAAATGTTTATTAACTTATATCTTCCACTGAGGATGATACATACTTCAAGGCTATGTGGCTTTCATGGCCAAAGGGTTATTGGCAAGCATGATGTGGGCAGAGGCTTTAAATGTGCTTGCATGGTTTGACTTGGCTTTGGAGTTTCTATGATACCCATGAGAAAAATATGTACTGAGTCATCACTGCCCTTTCAGCCTGGGCCTGAGAAGGTGGATCAGACCTGAACCCAACTGATAGCCTGGGAGCAAACGCAGACAACCTGCAGCCTGACAGAGTCATTTGAGCCACCACCGGTCTGCTAAGCCCATAGCATGAGAATAAATGCTTGTGTTTATAAGACACTACAAAGTTTTGAGATGATTTGTTACGCAGCATTATTGTGTCAATGGCTGACTGATACACTGGACTAGGATAACAACATTATACCTTGTCCTGCAGGCCACACCTATGAGAAAAGCCTTATGGATTTCTTTTCCCAATCCCAATCCCAGATTCAGTGGCTGTCCCAGTTTACCATGCACCTAACTCCACTTGATGTATAACTTGGCCAATCTTCAGAGTAACCAAAAAAATATACCAGAAGTGCAATCTTCCAAAGTAGTGAAAGCTTCTGCAGCACACATATGAGCATAAGGATGTGAAAACAAAATATATCTAAGTTAAAGCCAAAGCACTAGACCTCAGATAGAAGACATAGGCAAGAGGTTTTAGTTAAAAAGGCTTGAAGCTGCTTATGTAATATTCTCATGCCTTTTGTAGGTAGAGGTATAATTATTTCATTATGTTTTCCTGTGAAGTGTGAAAACTCTCTTTACCAATCCTCTTAAATTAGTTAAATATAATATTCAGCGAGACAGGAGACAGAGCAATGTTAATTGAAAGTGGAGAGGTGTTTATAGGTTGATATGGTGCAGCCAACTGTGACTAAAATTAATGTTTGGGGGTTCCTGCAACTTCTGGTTACCCTCAAGTTTATTCTATACAGCAGCTCCTGGCACCCAGAGAGTCTTGCTCAATGTTCTACAATTCCAGCATGCCTTGAATAAGATTTCCTTGAAATGGGTGAAAGAAGATGCCATTTTAATTACACTCCACCTGTAAGTTTTGCCTCTTGAGGTGTTGAGGCTAATGGAAGATTTTTAAATATACATTTTTCTTTGGAGGGGGTCATTGGTAAAACTGTCACTGAGCCTGTCTCTGGTCTTACCTTAGGGTCTATCAAAGCTAGGGTTGCTTTCTCATCTATACCAGACCATAGCTGGACTCTTTTGGGTTATAGTAAAGTGGAAATTACAGGTCATTAATAGACAGAGACTGGTCAAAGTGTTCAATCCTACTTTTTAAATTTCTCATTCACACTGTCAAACAATTTCTAGCACTGCTCCTACTTGAAGGTACGTTCTTCAACTGTATGGCCAGTCCTAGATTCCTTTACTTATTTGGCTGATGGAGCAAATGCTGGCAGAGAAACCCAAGACTCCCAGCTGAGCCAGTCTGAACAAGCATGACCAGTTGACCATACCAAAAGAATGAGCATCTAGATATACTTTAATCTCTTTCTTTACTATGCTCAGGGCAGAAATTATGGGACCACCCTGGCAGCCAATACCATTGTTCTTTCTTTATTTCAAACCCATAGGCTATGTTTGTAACTATTCTTTTATAGAACAGTCTGGTAAGTCTGGTTTAAACAAAACAAAACAAAACAAAAAAAACAAGAAGAAACTTTAATGGAAAATGGAGAGATGATTTAATTTTCTTCCCTTTGTTATATATGCAGCCTATGTTTGGGAAGGGAAACAGAGATATTAGTATAGCTTGCTTAAGAACAAGAGGTAATAATCACAATTGTTAATACATTTATTTTCCATGAAGAAGAAAATTGTTACACAGTGGTGTTCTTGGGTCCTAAACCCGTGTGGGGGATGTATTTCCAAAAGATTCCATGACAACATCTCTCTAGTTTTTCACTGACCATGGTTTTGTTGTTGGATTAAGATTGCATTTCCCTCTGGGCCTATCTTAGACATGCTGATGTTTAGGTCGGTTACTGATACACTGAATTTCAGGTTGTCTCCTTGGCTAACCTCCTATTTTTGAATATTTTCTGCGTCTTATGGCTCTGGAATCTACTCCTGCCTACATTGAATTCATCCATGAGTTTGGTTCTTCATAAAGAGATGTTTCATTGTAGAAGTCTTCATTAATCACCCAACCTAAAATACCTCCCACCTTGCCGCTTTTGATAACATTGCCCTATTTTATTTTGTTAACTTTATAACTATATACCCATTGTTTTATTTATTTATTTATTTTCATGTTTTGCCTTCACTGGAATGCAAAGTCCTTGAGGCTGGGGTCCTTTCTGTCTTACTCACCATTGTCTCCCTAGTATCTTGAAGGAAGCTGGCACCTCGTAGGTGTTCAATAAAACTTAGTTGAAATAGGCCAGATGCAGTGGCTCACACCTGTAATCCCAGCACTTTGGGAGGCCGAGGTGGGAGGATCGCTCAGCCCACAAGTTCAAGGCTGCAGTGAGCTTTGATTGTACAAGTGCACTCCAGCCTGGGTGACAGAGTGAGACCCTGTCTCCAAAAAAAAAAAAAACAAAAAATTCTTTGTTGAAATAATGAATGAATGATGCTCATTTCCAAATGATCTCTCTGCAAAGACAGCTTTCATTTTCTTTTGTCTCTGCAAACATTTCTGATTCCCTCAACTTCTCAGGGTTTCCAACCCTTGTCCATTTTGGTTGCACCTTTCCAGAAGGTCCAGTTTTGTCGGCGCTCTATGTTAGAATATGCACCGAGGGCCAAACACATACATTTCAGTTCTGGCCTGATGAGGGTGAATCGGCTGAGAGATTCTCACTGAGAAGGCAAGATAGGAGAGAAATGAATTTCGATGGGAAGAAAATTGGTGTCAACAAAAAAGAAATTCTGGGAAGTCCTTGAAATGAAAGTCAGCACAGAAGGGCTTCTTTTGGTAGGTGCTATGGAAAGCCCGTTGGTGGAGGACTCCTGCTAAAATGCCCAGATGATCTGAGGCAGTGAGGTTTCTACAAGAGGCTCCCAAGGCTTGGGGGAGGGTAACCAAAAGGAAAAGAAGCCTGGTCTGCTGCAGAGTCCACTGACTGACTGCAGGGCCCCCACTGCTTCCAATTAATGTAAAAGCAAACTTCCCATGTGCAGAAATAAAAGAATAAGGACTTTTTAAAACCTGTAGCCAGCCCAAAAGCCTTGGGAAAACTTACCCCTCCATCTCCAAACTGGTTTCTCTTGATTTAAGAGTCTTTGGTGGTGGAGCCAAGCCAACCCTCCTTTGGAAAACTCACTTCGCACAACCAAATGAACCAGGTCGGATTGCCCTTAGAGAAATTCGTAGAGAAGAGTCCTGCAGTGCTGCAGTTCACACTGATGTAAGTGTTCTGCTGATTTCTCTCTGTCCCAGAGTGCTGAGACAACCCCTGGGGACACGTGGCTCGCTTTGCTGATCGAGGGCTCCCAGGTGCTGCCTTTGGAGGGGTCGGGCTGGTACAGCTCCTGTCCTCAGCAGAGCAGCCATTTGTAAAGATCTCTTCCACATTTGGGCCAACACTTCCCCAATTTCATCCTTGAGTTCTTTCAAAACACTTGGGCAGATGCCATCCCGGCCTGCTATTAATCTCTATCTAGTCTGTGCATTTCTTCCGATTAGATCTATTGCCTCAAATCCATGCCCCAAGAGATGCTCAGGCGAGAAGCGTCTCTAATATCTTTGTTCCTCCCATACAATTTCAAATGTTCTTGAGACCATCAGTGGGAGGAAGTTTGCACCAACAAGATTAAGAATTCCCTTAATATCAGTTCCTTGTCTTTGTGTATCCAGAGAATGCCCTGGGATCTTTCAAAGGCCTGCTCTCATTACGTTCTGGGGAGAAGCCTGGCTGTTCCACCAGTGTGAGAGAAGACACCCTTTCCTGTCTTGCCCTCCAGGGTCCTGAACGCCCCACCTTTGGCTCCAGGGATACATTGCTGTGGGGAGGAAGGGTCTCCAAAATCCTTTCACAATCATCTCTATGCTCCAAGATGACAGGCCTCATTGCTAGTGTGTTCATCCTAAAGTCTACCTCCATTTGGACCTAGACATGGGATAGATGTGTCGTGTTCAAAAGATCTCAGAGAGGGGGGTAACCCAAACCACAAACAGACGTGGAAAGTGGGAACTGGAGATTATAAAACAAAGGGATACATTTAGGGGACTAATAAATCCTTGTTTAAATTTTGTCGTTATCTCCTGGGATGAATATAATGGCAATTCCCCTAGTCAACAGAGGGCGAAATGCTACCTAGGCCTTAGCATGCTGCATGCCAAGTGACCGTGTGTGTCTGCCTTTGTGTGAGCAGTAAGCATTTGAAACAAGCCCTGAGGACCCCTCTCCTAGTATAAGTGGACCTGCACAGTCAATGCTCAGCCTGTGTTTCCAGCTTTCTCCTCCCCAACTTCCCCCTCTAACCCTTCATTCGCCCTGAGATGCATCTACCCCCAGCATCCCTGAACATACAAGATCCATTCAGGCCCCCCGAGCGCATGGGCCACCCCCGTCCCGCGTGCCTTCTCTCTGCTCTCTCCAGCTTGGGAAACACTTATTCTCGTCTCTCAGGTTGTGTGTCCCTTCCCCTGTGTGTCCGGCTCTGAGCAAGGCCACCTCATCTGGTTCTTAGTGTGTCAGATTATGATTTATTTAAATAGAATTGTTACCATACAAGCGAGTTGTGTCCTTAGAGGCTTTGATGTTGGACAAGGAGGGGCCATTTGCCATACGGACTGAGTGGCTCTGATCTCTTCACCTGGACCTTCCCCAGCCTCTCCCGGATGCTGTCCCTGAGACCTTTCCCAGCAGGCCTGGCCCTGCCCTGTTCCTGAGCCAAGGGGCTCCCATTTGGAGACAGGCCACTAGATGGAGTCTTGCTACCATAGAGCTGCCTCTGTGGGAGCCTAGAGCCTCTGCGTGCCCTGAGCCACGGCCTGTCTGTCGCTCTGCCACGTTTGCACAGCCAGACTTGTGCCTCTTCTTCCCTCCTGGCTCTCCCTGTTTGGCTGTGCCCTGACACCTGCTTGGAAGGAATCGTGTCCTCTGCACAGACCTCAGCCCTACCCCCTGGCCTGTACCAACCATGGGCCAGAGACCTCTGAGAATGAACAGACCGCCCCAAACCCCCAGCCTCACTGCCTTCATGGCGACATCCCGGCCAAGCTCTGCCACCTGGAAGCAGCCTTGCTGCCCCCGGCTGGGTATTTGGGAGCCCGAGGAAGCCACAGGGAAGCTGTTCAGCAGTAGCCGTGGGTGTCAGGAAGATCTAAGATCAAGAACCATGGTGTTATTTAACAGCTGTGTGGTCCTGGGAAAGCTCCCTGAGCGTCAGTTTTCTCACCTGGAGAAGGGGGTAACATCTGTGCAACCTCATAGCGTCGAGGTAGTAATGAGGTGATGTGAAACATTCAATACAGTGTCTAGCATTAAGAGGTTACACAGAGAGGTGACGATGATGATGATGCGCTGTTAGCCAGGTTCTCTTAACCCTTGCGCCCTCTGCAATGAGCCTCTCAGCTGTTTTAGTTTGCCCATTTCTCTTCTGTCTTTTCTGATGCTCACTGCCCCCTCCTTCGGTCGATATTCCTGGCTGGGAACATGCCTCGTGACCCTGCTGGCCTCAGGTACCTGGCAGCCAGCCCTGGCCCCTTGGCCGAGGCTCCCAGGTCCCCCTGCTGGCTCAGGGCCTGTGGCTTCTCCTACGTGGAGCGGCTCCCATCAGCCGCAGCACCGATCAGCCGCGGCACTGACACATTCGTATCTCCTTGTGTATCCAATGCTGCTTCTCAGGCGTCCCAATGGGGAAGATTCAAGGTCAGAACAAACACACACACAAAATCAGTTTTACCTGGGGGACTAGCTCCTTTACAGTGTGCCCGTGTGATAGGCGTCTCCGTGGCCCTGGCTCGGTGTGAGGGTGGCGCTGCAGACGGCTGCGCCCAGCGTCTTTTCAGATGAACACGGCCAGGAGTGTGTGGTGTGGGGTGTCTCCTCTTCTCTCTCCCCCTCTCCTCCAGTGCTGTCTGCCTCCCTCTGTACTTTCCTGTCGCCTGCCTCTTCCCTCCTCCTCTCTGACTTCCTGGGTCTGTCTCCCCACTTTTTCTGTCTTGTTTGTTTTTCTGTTTCTCCCTCCCCCTTGTTTCCTGCCGCCACTTGATCTCCTCGGCTGTTTATTCCTTCACTTCTCTCCTCTTCTTTCTCTTTCATCCGTCTTTCTCCCTCCTTCCCCCCTCCCTGTCTCTCTCTGGTTTTGTCTTTTTCTTCACTCCTCCCTGTCTCCCTCTCTCCGTCATCGTCTGTCTCCATGGGGTGGCAGTGGTTTCTCCTTAGACAATCGTAATTAGGTCTGCTCCTCCCTGGAGATGCAGAACCCCCGCACATCCCGTGACTAAGGCTAGGGTGCCTAGGTTGTCCCCATGAGCAGCCGGAGTTCCCCGGGGCTGTGTGCAGTTATCCCGAGGATTGAGAGGTCAGGCCCAAGCGTTGGGCAAGACCAAGGAGGCCTTGCTTAGGCCTGGGGGCTTGGGGCACAGGTGGATCGGAGCGTGACCTCTGCTGCCTCCCGGTACTGTCCGGTGCCAGTCATGATCTGTATGTGCCTCCCTACCTGTGAAATGAGGCTGCTAATAATCCCAACCTCAGGAGTTTTTTTTCCAAAAAATGAGAATTCCATGAAATAATGCACAAGAAGTTCCCAGAATTGTTATTGAAACTCAATAAATTATAGTTTCAATAATTATGATTGAAATTCAGTAAATATTTGTTGAATGGATGAATTAATAAATTAACGAAAGAGTTCCTGTGGCCCCGGGCACATGGTTACTGCCCCAGGACTCATGATATCAGCTAGGAAGGATCCGTATGAGGTGCTTTGCTGCCGGACTCAGGCTGGGCACAGGGGGACCTGGGGTTGAGGCTGCCTGTGTTGCAGACATGTAGGCCAAGTGGGGCGGGCAGTTCACGTGTTTCTGCTTTCCTACTCCTGGTCTCACGCCAGCTTCATTGCAGCCTGTGCCCATCAGGAGCTAAAGCAACACAGGAGACTAGGAATGAGTAGTTGCCTTTTCCCTTTTATGGTACCCTGAAAGTTGACCTGCTTCCTGAAATTAAAATGAACTTTTTCCCCAAGCAAGGAGTAGGGGCTGTATAGACTTTGAGATCAGTTACATCTCTTAAGTGAGTCAGTTATCCTGTGGCACCTTCATCTGAGAAATGGGAGTGTTCATTCCTACTTACCTTCTGGGAAATCCTATTAAAATGGCAGTTGATGTATCATTCTTTTTCTTTCTTTACATTTTAGATCTTCTGTTTCATTTGTTGGAGTCACTTCCATAGGTGGGGGAGGAGGGCAGCCAACATAGGCAGTTAAAGCCTTCACAGAGGATGTTTTCTTAGACATTTCACTGCCAAGGATTTCCATCAACATTAAACATGGTTGGAAAATTAATATAGATATATTTATATTTATATATACATACACCCCCAGAGTATTTGTTTATATAATATTTAGCAATTTTATTGGGGAGCTAAAAATCTTATTTAAGAGTGAAACTGTCTTTCCAAAGTCCTAGTTCCCACCGGAAGCAGGGGGAAGCCATCTGAACGAGCCCACTGGCTCCTTAAAAGGGCACTAGCTCCTCTTAATGACAGCCCTGCCGTGCGAGGAAGAGGCACAAAGAGAGAGATCGGTTTCCCTTCTAGGCCTGGCACCAAACAGGCGTGTGTCCGAACTGTGTCCTTCTCTGAACTGGCGCTAACCGGAAGCGTCTGCAGAGCAAGACCTGGCTCCAGCCCTGCCCCTTTTCTTGACCTGATTAAAGAAACCAAAGCAGATTTAAGTTCCCCGGGTTGAGCACTTGTCACCTCATTATTTGGGAATCGGCTTTGGTCCTCTGATAGGAAGAGTTAGCTCGCGGGTGGAACTGAATGGGAGGCCGGTGAGCCTTCATTCCGGAGCATTCATTTCCCTTGCTCGGTCCACTGATCTCTTCACATCTTCTTCATGGGCTCCCAACCCTGGGTGCTTCTGAAAATACTCATGCCCAGATTTCACCCATTGAATCATAATCTCCGAGGGGTGGGTCCCAGGTATTGGCATTTTAAAAAAACCTCCCCAGGTGAGTGGAGTGTAACCCAAGCCGAGAACCATGGTTTGAAAGGGAACCCTAACTCTGGCCCCGGCTCTGACCCCAGCCCCATCCCAGACCCAGCTAGAGTCCCAGTGCTGGCCACCCCCCGTGTCCCATCCCTCTTTCCTTCTTCTCTGTCATCTTTTCCTGCCCTCACACAGCTCCAACTGACTGTCACTCTGCCCCTCTCATGTTGTTCCTGCAACAGACATGGCAGAGGGCTTTCAGCTGCGCAGTGGTGGTGGGACCAGCTCCTGACAAAACCCTGCCCGTATTTCGCACGTAGGGAAAACACAGGTCTGCAATCAGGTGAAAGTGCTGGGCGTCTTAGGGAACACCAGCGCTGGCAGCTCAGACAGGAGGGATGGATGGAACTGGCTCTGTGGAGCTCCTGGTGCACTGTGGTGGCACGTCCCTCACCTGTGAGAATGTTCCTCACAATTCTGTGAGAGTGCGCCTAGCGTAACATTAACGTGAATCTGCTCGTACTTTTCCAAAAGAGAAAACTAAGTGGAGGGAGTAAGTAATTCACAAACGCGGTGTTTTCTTAGTAGCAGCAGTTCACGAGTGGCAGCGATACCAGCCAGCGTGCGCCAGGCGCTCAGCACGCGGCAGGCGCTGGGATGAATGCTTTATGCGTCGCGTGCCAAAGCCCCAGGAGGGGTCCTCCTGTCCTCCAC
>CAUYRT010070467.1:0-81468 GCA_963574885.1 Lepilemur ruficaudatus | reverse complement strand
AGGTAACTTCTCAGCAGTCGTATCTGAATGAGGCTCTGCTAATTTTCCTTGTTACTAAATGGCAGGAATCATCACGAAGAGTCACAGGGGCTTCTGTGATGTTTCAGTTCTAATTACTGCATTTCTTAAAGATTCCCTTGTGAATCCCACCAACTCTGCAACTGTACACCTGAAGCGTTCTGTATCTGTTGCAGGTTTTTTATGGGGGAGTATTTTTCATTATCTCGTGCATTTTGTAAGAAGGATTTCTCAGATCCTAGCAACAGGAAAAACTCAATTCCTGCTATCTGTTGCCTTCCTTACAATCTAATGTGGACACGGAGAATCCTATGACCACTTCTCTTTCCCACATTGCTTTACCACCAGCAACAGCAGAAGCAAATCTGAGGCTCACTTCTTTCAGCTTTACTGAACGTTTTTGCTGCTGGTAGGTTTGCTGCCTGCTAATTTTGCCCCCAGTTTGATGTACTTTTCCATATTTATTTTATCTGGTAGCACATATTACTGCATTACAGCTTCCTGTGGAAGGTGACGGAAACATGTGAGCATAAAAACCATTTCATGAGCACCAGAAATGCCCAGGCATTTTACGTGGGTTTTAGGGTCAGATGGACTGGATCCAAATATGGTTAGGCACTCATTTCTTCACCCCCCAAAACAGAGACAACATCAACCATAATACCTATCTCACAGGTTATCTCTGGGCATTAGAGTGCTTGATACCTAATCTGAAACAAGTAAATTAGTATTGATTATTAATACAATAACACAGTAATAGTAATTAGCATTAACGCTGCTAGTATTGATTATTAGTAACCACCAAAGAAACAAATGAAGTAAATACCACCATCCTTCCCATCCCTACCTTACAGATGAGAAAACTGATCCTAACTGAGGCTAGGCACATCACCCAAGAAGACACAGATAATACGGGGCAGAACATCTACATTTTGACCAGGAATCGATTTCTGTTATGTGGGTCTTTACAAAGAGCACTGTTCCTAGTGTGTGCTTATTTGCAGTGAGCTAGAATACAGGTCTAAACGTAAGGGAAACCCAGCGTTTGTAAATTATTGTTGACTTTGACTCCTTAAAAGTTTGGTTTCTGTACAGGAAGGTCGGCTTGTGTTTGTTTTTACTCCACCGCAGTCATGTCTCCCTGCCCAAGCCAGCCTCGGTCTACATTCAGGCCAAGCAGCTGCTGGCACAGACAAGTCCTCAAAACACAGTTCTAATTTTTTTTTCCTTTTCATGGGCATTTTGAGGCATAGTGACCGGAAGAGATAACTCCTGGCCCCCTGTGCCTCTCTGACACAGCAGATCATACACTCAGGTGGTGAGGGGGCTGTCGAGTGAGTTTTCCAGCAACTACTAAAGGTGGCAGACCTGCTGTCTATCTTGCATTCTGAATCCCATAGACATGGAAGTGGAACTGTCTCTCCCTCAACCATCAACCGTGAGCACTGAATGTGCTCACTGCAGCAATGACTGTGAGATGAGGGGACATTTACTCTGGTGTCAAGTGAGAGATTTGATCCACTCCTTTCATTTTATTCTCATCTCAGAAATGAAGAACATCGACTTTCTATGTGACCTGGCTTGGAAGAATCAATGAAGGCTACCAAAAAACAAGGGGAAGGCACACCACTTTTTCTGATTTTTCATATTTTATTTAAAAAAGAAATTGAAATTTGGCCTGATGGTGCTTGACAAGGTGCTATGGTCTGAATGTTTGTGTTCCTCCTCAAAATTCATCTGTTGAAATCCTACTCCCCAAGGTGATGGTATTAGGAGGTAGGAGCCTTTGGGAGGTGAAGGGGACGGGTACAGTTATAAAAGAGGCCAGAGAGACGGCTGCGCCTCCCACCCCATGAGGATGTAGGGAGAAGGCACCGCCTATGAATCAGGAAATGGGACCTCACCAAACGCCCAATGTGCCAGCGCCTGATCTTGGACTGCCCTGTCTCTAGAACTGTGAGAAACAAATCTGTTGTTCATAGTTACCCCATGAATTGCATTTTGTTATAGCATCCCAAATGGACTTAGATACAAAGTCTTAGACATGTCTTTGGCTCTGTGAGCATTTGGTCAGCTCAACTATGATTTGAACCTGGGGGAAGAAGGATGTGCTCAGATTTGCCACCTGAGAGAGGCCAGATTATTTCTAACTGCTCACTTTATGTTTATCAATAGCTAGGAATTCTCAATTCTCTTTTATTTTAAGATAATAGATGATAAGTCTTTGGGACTTAATCTGCAAGGTCGGCCAGGTTGAGATGCCAAACTCTCCATGTCCATCTTTCTTTGTCCTTCTCCCTCCCTGATGCGTCTCTGATGTGTACACAGGGAGGAAAATCTGGATGCTCAGTTCTGGAAGGGCTTTCTCTGGAGCAGGACACTGGGGTGGGCTCCCTGACTCTTGCTGGGAAACACCTGAAGAAATTATTCCTAAAATATTCAACACCTACCTCTCAGCTTGCAGAAGGAAGAAGAAAGTCAACAAAATATGTCTTCAAGAGGAGTGGGCGGTCACTCAAAGTAATTTTCTTGGGTAGGAAAACTGTCATATTAGTCAAAACAGTTGCCTTAGCAACTAAAATAAAGAAAAACTAAAGAGGACCAGCTTATTCAGCTATGGAGGCAAATAAACAGGATTTGTAATAAATATTTACAACAAATATTAAAATCATGTCACCTGCCCTCCCGATCCCAGCCAAAAACAATTCTAAGAACACTAGGAGATGTGCTTTTGCAGACATGCTGGAAACATGGCTGCAAAGCTGATAAATCCTTCTCTTTAGTAAAGTATTTCTAATTAAAACACAATTAGTTCCAGAATAATAAGTTACACTGAGCAGGTGATCAAAAATACAGTGATACAGAAGACATATCTGAAAAGGCAGGCTCAGGAAAGGACATTTTAACCTATTGCTATGTGGAGATGACAGACAATGCAAATAAAAGAGTCATTGAAAGGAAAGGAATCTCAAATGACTTTCATGGAACGTCCCTTTGAATATCTGCATTTCCCGTTTCAATAATGCAGCTTTTGAAGATGCTTTTCTTCACAGTAGCCGCATGACATGCCACTTCCACTTTTGTCTTCTGAAATAGCTTATATTTAGGCCTCAAAGATACACAGTTCCTACAGGCTCTTACGGCCAGTCCTGGCTCTATCACTTTTTACTGTGTCTAAAGGAAGTGCAGCGATTACTGGAACATCACACAAGGACCCATGCTACCGCCTAGAGAATTCTGCAGTGAGCCCAGAGTCCTGAAGGCTCAGCACGGACCCTCTTATCCCAGGGGAAGGGCTGAGGCATCAGCTGGGCCGCCTAGAAACAGACGTCAAGATAAAACTGGAAGTGTAAGAGATTTACTAGGGCAAATGCCTGGGAAAGAGAAAGGGGAGCAGGATTGGCAGGGAGAGCTTCCACACCTTGCTGCAGGACTGACACCTGCGCGAGGAGAGGAAGGAGGAAGGAGCAGTGAGGATGAAGCATCAGACTGCAGTACAGCTCTGAGAACACCTCCAGCAGGTGGACCAGAGGCTCAGAGCACAGAACACCCACGCAGGAAAGGCCCTGCTGTAGTAAATCTGTCACGTTCGGTCACTGGCTGGAGCTTTGGCAGGAAGCCTGCAGGAGTGCTGTCCGCTGACTCCCCTCCGGGGGCAGGTTTCTCTCGAAGGGTGATTTAAGCGACACAACTCCATGGCTGCCACAGAGGGTGGTCTCTGGCCAACCCTTTCTCCAGATTGCAAATAGGATTTCCAGTTCCAGTTCCTTGGGACTCTTAAAATTCCTTAAAAATTAGAAACCATTTAAGTAACAATACATTCAAGTCTCCAATATGTAACTAAGGAATTGCTGGATCACAGAAGGCCTTAGGAAGTATCTGTTGAGTGATGAATGAACTCCCTGCTGTAGATGTAGCAGTAAATAGAAACAAAGTCTCTGCTCTTGGAGGTTATACTTTAGGGGGATTTTGGCAATGAATAAAAAATAAATATCAGGTAGTGACAAATGTAAAGATAAAAAAAATTGAGAAGGGTAAGGGCCTGTGTAGGTAAGATGATCATGAAGGCCTCTTGCAGGAAGTGATATTTGAACAGAACCTGAATGAAGTGAGGCAGTGAACCATGAGAACTGATAATATACGAGGACAAGCAATCCAGAGTGGGAACAGTAAGTGCAAAGGCCCTGAGGTCAGAATGTGCCTCATATGTTCAGGGAACATCAATGGGACACTGAAGTGGTGGATCATGTAGGTGACTTGCAGGACACAAAAAGAACTTTGGAAAATTACTTGGAATGAGGTAGGAAACCACTGAAGGTTAAACCAGCAGATGGGCATACTCTTGCTTACATTCTAAAAAGAACCATCTTATTTATTCCTCATAATAGCAATGGGAGGTAGGTATTATCACTCCCATTTTTCAAACAAGGAAGCTGTGGCTTAGTGGATTTAAGACTGACTCATAGTCACATCTCTTGAGCAGCAAAGCCAAAGCTGAACCTATTTCTGTTTAACTCCAAATCCATGCCCATGTGTATGTCAAGCTTTTGGAAAGAGTTCTTTGGCAAAGATTTTACCCTAAATACCACTTGGTACAAAAACCCTTTCTTTATTTGCAAACAATATCCTGGCAACTTGGCTTTGGGGAGCATTCAAAACCCAGGCTCCTTTCTGCATCTCGCCAAAATTAAGAGGATCTAAACCTGCCCTTTCAGGTACTTAGGAGAAGAAAATCCAGACAGAAGGGCTGTGGAGGTGCCAGCAAACTGTCCTCAGGTAACTCTGTAGCGAAAGAGGCCATCCGCCCGGATACCTGGCTCTGCCCATCCGCCTCAATGAAGGTTTTTGACAAAGCGCCATTTCAGAGCAGTTGCTTACTACTTATGGCTTTAAGAGAAAGTAGTTTATAAACTAGCATTTATTAATTCATCCAAATCAATATTAAATATTCAATAGGCTTTCCTGCTGAAACTATTCTTGCTTATTTCCATCAATTAAAAGGAAATATTATATTCTTTTCATATTTAATACATTTTACCTTGTTTTCTTCCTCCCCAAAACTGAGAGACTAAAAAAGCCCTGGCTAATATTTTTCTATCCTTACAGGCTGATTTTTATTGGTCATAAGGCAAAAGTGTTAGAGCTCTTAGGAGGGACAATAATATGAAAAATAAATTCTTTCCATTCTCATTTCCCTAAGAGAATGGGTTAAAATCTCCTGGACTTAGTAGCAGTATATCAATTATGATCTAGAATAGATAAAGCAAATAGTAAATACAAGATAAGCAGATCATTGGTTCTAGCTGCCATTAATGAACTTTGGAAATACTGTTTTTAATTTTATAGTGTTCACATCATACATTCCTTCAAAAAAAATGTTTCCCTGCTGACTGCCGTCCTGAGTCACAAAGCAGGTAGCTGTGATTCATGTGGGTTCTCTTTATCAATACACCGGATCCGTAAACTGGCTCCATCACTTACTGTGTGTTGGCTAGTAGGTGGTATAGTTTGGATATTTGGCTCCTCCAAATCTCATGTTGAAATTTGATCCCTAGCATTGAATGTGAGGCCTGGTGAGAGGTGTGTGGGTCAGGGGGACAGATCCCTCATGAATGGCTTAGTGCCCTCCCTGTGATAAAGAGTTCTTGCTGTATTAGTTCACGCCAGAGCTGGCTGTTTAAAAGAGCCTGGCACCACCTCCTCCCTCTCTTGTTCACTGTCTTGCCACGTGACACACCTGCTCCCCTTCTGCCTTCTGCACTGCTGGAAGCTCCCTGAAGCCCTCACCAGAAGCAGATGCCGGTGCCACGCTTCTTGTACAGTTTGCAGAACTGTGAGCCAAATAAACCGCTTTTCTTTATAAATTGCTCAGCCTCAGGTGTTTTCTTTATAGCAGCGCAAACGGACTAACACAGTAGGCAATTCCTTCAGTGATCTAAGCTTCTCTTTCCTCATTTGCAAACTGGGGGAAATAATCTCATTTAATTCTTACAACCACCTGAGGCTTTGAAGAGATGCCCGATGTCAAATACTTTGCACACAAATACTAACACATGGATGGGCTGGATAAAAACTGACATGCTTAACCTAGAAAAAGAAGTCTCTTTTATTCAACAGTTTTCCACCCTTGTATCTGCATTGCCTGTTTGAGGGAGATTAGCTGTAAAGAACTTTAAATGGAATTAATTCTTTGTCCTTCTAATATGTCTAAAACTCCTTAGCTTACCCTATGCCTAGGAGTTTGCAAACTTGAGCTGCATCATCAGAATCACTGGGGGGACTCTTAAAATAGAAAGCACTGGACCCCACCCTCAGAGTCTTGATTCCATAGGTCTGGGTAGGGCCTGGTGATCTGCATTTCTAACAGTTCACAGGTGCTGCTCATGGTCTAGAACCATCCTTGCACAATCACAATAAGCTAGTTCTTATAAAGTGTTTCTGCTCAGCCTGTGATCAGACTATGGAGTCTCAAGCAAGGTGCGTCACCATTTTAAGCCCCGGTTTAGTAAGCTGTGGCATGAGGGGGAAGAGACCTCCTTAACAATGGGGATGTTGTGAGGCTTAAGTGAAATATTTGTACGCCACTTGTCAAGTACAAGGTCTGCCACCTAGTGAATGCTCACAGTGGTAAACGTTCCTACTGTAAGCACTAAAAAACACCCACGATGGATAACCCTGTACGTCAACTTGACTAGCTAAGGGATGCCAAGATAGCTGGTAAAACATTACTTCTGAGTGTGTTGTGAGGGTCTTTCTGGAAGAGATTGGCATTTGAGTTGACAGACTAAATAAAGAAGATCTGCCCTCACCAATACAGGTGGGCATCACCCAATCCATTGAGGGCCTGAATGGAACAAAAAGGTGGAAGTAAGGCAATTGAAATTCATCTTCTCCTGCCCTTGGATACTGGTGGTCCTAGTCTGCAGACCTTTGGACTTGGACTTACACACCGTTGGCTCCCCTCTGATTTTCAAGCCTTTAAGTTTGAACTGGAACTACCCTAACTGCTTGTAGACAGAAGTTCATGAGATTTCCCAGCCTCCATAATTGCAGGAGCCAATCCCTCTGGAGCATCCTAATATAGCACCCTCTCCAAAACAACCCAAAACAAGTAACAACAACAAAAATATTTCCTCGTACTTTTTAGGAACAGGGAATTCACTGGCATGAAATTACATAGGTTTAAAGAAATACAGTTTTATTATTCAAAAAGAGGCTTCAGAGTTATTCACTTTAAAATGTGCTTTCTATTTCATCGGACTGTTCATTTGTTCACACTTGGATAGACTCTATTCATTCAACGGCTAGGCCACATGCATTAACACGGTGCAACTGCAAAGAGAATGAAGCCAGGATGCCCTTTGGGCCTCTTCACCATCAGCCTGGAGATCTACAAGGCTGCATTCACCCAACCTAATTAAAAGGATGTCTCGGCCCACATCCTCTTGTTCAACTGCAGCCCACAGACCTGGCTTAAAGTAGCTAATATTGAGCATTTTCCTCCTTTACACTGCAGTTTGATAAGAAGCAATAGAGAATCTAGCACTGTAATTTCAGCTATTGAGTTTTAACTAAATTCTTTAGCACTGCACAGTAGTACTAGAGACACCCAAGTAGCTCCTCAGCTAGTTTATTACTATTTAATTTAATGGACTCGTTTCCACACTTTCTTCCCATTTTGTATTCTGTGCCCACAAGCTCTGTGTAAATCTGGCACCATCCTAGATTTCTTTCCCTGGTTTCCTAACGGATGCTTCTCACGTCTTCCCATGAACAAGCCGGCCTCCTTGAACCCTTGGAGCACCGATCTCAAGTATCAGAGTTTTCCATGACACTGACTTCGGCACTATTTCATGAGTGAGATGCTTCTATTCCACCAGAAAATAGAATTACCTTTTGCTTTTGTGAAGAAATAAAGAAAAGCAAGCCCAAAGAAACTTACTGGAGAGGGAAGAAACACAAAAAGAAGAAGAGCCACTGGGCTCGCACTCTTTTGCTATTTAATAGGATCCTTCGGTGGAGGTATATTGTTCCCATTTGAGATGACGCAGACAGGTGAAGGGACTTGCTCAAGGTCGTAACTGTAAATGTCAGGGTCAAGGCTCAAACCAGAGTCTTTTGTCTTCAAGTTCACTTACTTTCCGGGACTTTCCAAACCCCGCAGACCTTTCCTTAAATGTCTCATGCTTCGGTGAAAATGAACTCTGAGCTTTGGGGGCACAAGAGCCCAGATCACATTATCAGCACTGTTATTTCAAAGACTGGTCTAGAGTAAGGAACAGGCCTGGGTGTTTCTGCAAAAACCTGGCTGACACTAGTTCTTGCTGCTTTGGGTGGTTTCAGTGTTCAGGCCAACCGATGTAGTGCCCAGATGCCTGGCATTAGCTTTCTTATCAGCTAAGGAAGAGGTCACACGGCCGTGATGACAAGAAAGGCGACTGAATGCAGGTGGGTGCAGAACCACAGAATTCTTAAGTGGACAGCTGATACTCCTCAGACCTTCCCACCCCATATTTTCTAGCACAGAGATGTTAAAAAAAAATTGCCTATGGAGACATAGTCAGTAAGAGGAAGGATTAGGACTCCAGGTCACCTTCTTTAATGTCCTGGTGTTCTCCAACCCTTTGTGGCCGCCCCTTTACCAACCAGTCTCTGTACAGTTTCCAAAATGGAAATCAGATCATGAATCAGTCCCTGTTGAAAATGGCTTCCCATAGCAATCGGAATGAAATCCAAACTCCTCGACCTCATTCTACACCATTTATTCTCATACTTAAGCATGCACGGGACTTCCTTGAAGGGCTTGTTAAAACACGTGTGGCTGGGCCCATCCCCGGAGTTTCTGATTCAGTAGGTCTGTGGGATGGGCCTGAAAAAGTGCATCTCTAATGAGGTTCCAGGTGGCACCTGTGACGCTGGATTGGGGGCCACACTTTGAGAACTGTTACTGTACACGAGGAGGCCTCTGCCTACCTCTCAGACTTCTCTTACCTGGTCCCCGTTCACGATGCCTGTTCCAACCTGCTCTTTCAACGTGCCAACACTGTGCTTGCCTCGCGGCCTTGCATTGCCTTTCCGTCTCTTGGAATGCTTTTCCCTTAGTTCTTGGCCAAACTGGCTCCTTTCTCATCGTCCAGCTGTCACTTCCAATGTCGCTTCCTGAGTAAAGCCTCCCCTGACCACCCAACCCACAGTGATGCCCCTCCCCTACTCTCCTCAGTGTCTGCCGGTCTCTCTGATCGCTTCTTTTAATAATATAATAGTATTTAACACTACCGGGAACTTACTTGCTCATTTCTATGCTTTTTAGGCTATTGTCCATCTCTTGCCCCCAGACTGTATGCTCCTGAGACTGTGTCTTGTTTGCCGCTTTACCTCGGCCACGTAGAACAAGGGCCAGCAATATGGATTAAGTGCACATATAATGAATGCTTAAGATGTAACTGATAATGACCTTAAAAAATACCTTCTATAGTATCCAACCTACTCTAACTTTCATCTAAAAAAATGCTTTCTCATTTGTTCAGTACCTTATAACTGATGTAACTAACGCTGCTTCTGGTAAAATGTCAAGTACATTTCTGAATCATTAAAGGGTCAGCTGTTCTCAAGACTGTTTAACATTTTTGTTATATAGGTTTCAATATAATCCACACAATATATACAATGTGATATGGGCATATAAACATATATCCAATCTTACCCCTAATTATAATTAGAATATTCTCATTGTGGTTTTTTTTTTTTTTCGGTTCAAATCTTTCTGCATAAACCGGCTTTCAGTTCAGACTGATGAAACCTCAATATCATCTTCCACTTGGGTTGATGGATAACTCACTCTCAGATCATCATCCAAATAAAAACGGCATCAACAATGTTTCAAAAGATAATCCTTTATGGCGGCTTTTCTCAACACTGGCTGTACAGTTGATTCACCTGAGCAGATTTTTTTTTTTAAAACTACTGGTGCCTGAGCCCCAAGCCAAACTGATCAGATAACATCTCAAGAAGGAGTGGGCATCGGTCTTTGAGAAAAGCTCTCCAGGTAGTTCTAATGTGCAGACAGGGTCGAGGTTGAGTGTTAGGCAGGTGACTGGCTGTGATTCAAATCTCACCCTTCGAATACCTGAGTTTACCTTCTATCATTCTGTTGGTAGGGGGAGAGGTGAGAGAGCCACTACAAAATCTTGTTATATAATAAAACTCTAAAATAAGTATTTGGCATCTATTCTTAAAGAGTATTTCAACACTGTAAACTCCTACCCATTTGAGAGGCTTCATGGAGGAAGCCCGTGGCCATGAGGGTCTCTAAGGACCCCACTCTTTGACCCCACCAGGATGCCAATAGTCTGGGAAAGGAGGACAGGGAGAGGAGAGTGCACCCATTTGTTCAACCTCTTGGAGCATGTACTATGTTCAATTCCCTTTCTGCTCAACTTACTTTTAATAATCACACCATACTTACACAATTCCTATTATTTGCAAAATATTTGTTAGGTACTACAGAAGATTTAATGATTAACACCACTTTTGCTTTTGTTTTTTCCTCATTTGAGGGAGAGGAAGAATAAGGTTAGGGTTAGAGTTAGAGTTAGGGAGAGGAAGTGCATCTATGCATGTACCCTCTTCTCTGGCATTCTCTTTGCCTTGCATCAGAGCTGTCCAGCTTCCTGTGCTGGAAATCCAACCTCAACCTACACTCCTTACACTTCCTCACCTTCTACATCCACCAGGAAAGAAACTCCTCTAATTCATTCCCATACTCAAAATCTCCCCTTATTTCTCCATGCACCTGTGCAACTGTCCACTGGGTCCCTCAATCCTACCACAACCCTCCCAGACGATTCACATAACTAATTCAGCCATACACACTTGTTACTTATCATCCAGAACTTACCACTCCCCTGCTGAAAACCCATCAAAGGCTCCCTATAGCTTTCAGGATCTAACGTCAATGCCCTGGGCTGGAAAGTGAGGCCATTCATGGTATGGAGACCGCCCATCTCTGTAGCTCCAGCCCTGTACTCCACCACCCTACACTCTGCCCCAGCTGGACAAGCCTCCCTCCCCCCTCCAATAAAATGTGCTGTCACACCCACACCCTCGCAGAAGCCCTGGCCTCACCGATCATTACAGCCATGCTTTGATTGGTTGAATGACTCATCAATCAATATCAAGCCCAAAAGGGGCCTCCTCCCTGAGGCTTCCAGGGTCATTCCCCTCACCTGCTGCCCCTTCCTTTCTTCTCATGCCATGAGGAGCACACCCCACCCACCTTCCTCATCACAACTTCAGGGATGAAGGTGGAAAGGCTTCCATGCCCAGGGCCTGGACTTTTAAACTGAGAAGGCTGTACTTAATGTGGTGGATAATAAAGTGATAGCAAAACTTTTTTTTGTTTTGTATGTCCAATTCTAGTAGGGGCAAGAGCTTGAAGAAAGATAGCCAGCAACTGAACTAATTATCCACCATGCACACAATAGGTTCCTTGGGATAAAAATGCAGAAATTTAACTCACTTTCCCTACTCTTTTCTCCCCAACTCCAAATTTGAAATTATTGTATTTTTTTGTTTTGTGACTCGCTACTTTTACACTTTAATCACAGATGCAAGCTTCTGTTTCCTGCACCATCAACTGTTAACCTTTCCTCCCGCTGCGAATGTCAAGCCTCTGGTCTTTCCTCCAGTTCTCCAGCCCCTCTGCTTTCCAACATCTGTCTGCACTGACTTCAGCTTTTTCATTTCATTTGGTCTTTAATAATTAACTGGTTTTGTCTACTCTTAGGTTGATTCTAAAAGTTGGAAAACATTATCATAATTACCATTACAATGACTCTAAGTATCCTTTAATGTAAGTACAAGCATATCCTGACCCTGTTGTACAAATTATTCAAAAATAATTTAAAGCTAAAAAAGATAACTATATATCTTTTCAATATTATATTGGAGAACTGTTTAAGAGGCCCACCAAAAAATGACTTATATCTACAGAAGAATGTACCTTTGGTTTGTCCTATCATTGAGAGGCCAGATTCTCTGAAGTTAAACAGATAATTTGTAAACTTTTGCTGTTACTGTTCTATAGTGATGCATATGATTTGGGTCTAGTAGAAAAAGGCAGCTCAAGAATAGGTTAGAGTTTTACTGCCTTATAGGGCATTAACTGGTTTTGTATCTAATTGACAACTTATTCAGCTTTCCTTCCCTGATTATATAAAACTCTCTTCTTCAAGGGCTCTTGGAACTAGCTTTACGATCCTGCTGGTGTCCTCACGGAGGAGTGGTGAAATAAACCTTCCAATCAAAATACTTTATATGAAGGCTGTGTTTTTAACGTTTTGAAAATTGAATTTGGAAAATGCTTTGCCTCACTGATGAACAGCCTGTGAAGTGTAGGCTGTCTGGGCTTTCCTGAAGTTCATGGGGTGGCTCACAATTTGATTTCAGAACAGCCTTGGGAAGAGGTCAAAGTCAGCCTGTCCCACTCTGCCCTACTTTAGGTTTGTATTGATCCTGCATTTTGATACTCTTCTTTCTGGGTCTGCAACAGTTGTCTCAGTTTTCGAGGCAGCAGCTGTCCCCACAAACTGTGTGTGTACATGTGTGTAGGGTAGAAACTGGGGAGGCTGACGCAAAGATCAAGACTTTGCCAGAAAAGGGGGTAGCCCAAACTGGGATCTGTGATGTGGGGAGGGCAGGGCCAGTGGCCGAGGCGAGTAATCTATAAAACATTTAAATCTCTGCTCCGGCTGCCACTAAGAACGAACAGCTGATGGAAATTGTAGATGCCGATGAAATGCACTGAGAACAATTTCTTTGTGTTGAGCAAGGAGAGTGTTATTTTAAAATCTGGCTGTAGTTTGAGTTGATTGTCTACACCACCCGATAAGATAGCCACTGCGCCGCACTATCTATGTAAATTTAAAATTAATTAAAATTAAATAAGATTTAAAACTCAGTCCCACATTCCCACCAGCCACATTTCCCGTTCTAAATTGCCACACGTGGCTAGTGGCTGCCTTAACAGGCAGCACAGACGTAGCCCATTTCGATCACTGCAGAAAGTTCTGTGGGTGAGCGCTTATCTAGCACGGCAGCCTCCTTCTTAAGGATAAAGCTCTTTTTAGATCCTGTTTGTTAAGTGCATACATTGACCTTCAGGCTTATGAAAAAGGAAGGTCTCAGGAGAGTCTGGATGGGAGAGTTTGAGGTGAAAAGGGAGCCCAGGGGCTCAGGATGAGAAAAGATTTGTATTTTCAGTTCTTCTTTGGCTTGAGAGGGAGGATTTTTTTTTTTTTTTTTTTTTAACAGTTAAGAAGGAGGCATCTGGAAAAGAATGAACTGGAAAAGGACTACGGTGGAGCGATCAGAAAAGTAACAGGAATGTGCATTTTGGTGCAGAAGTGAGACAAAAGACAAAAAGAGACACCCTCTGGCCAGGTTGGCTCATGAAATTTATTCAGTATGATCTGATTTTTCATCTTAAAGTGTGCCCTGCTTTGTGCTGTAATTTTCCTCTGCTGCCACCAAATCTTCACTAAATGTCTACTTTACACAACATCCTTGTGAATCTAGGACTTGATAAAATAATGGTTTTTAGACAGAGAAACAAATTGCAACAGTCCTGAAAACTTCGAGGTAACGAGGCATATTGGAGGACATGAGTCATCAGCAAGAGTGTGAGCACCTGGGAATTCCAGGAACCACTGGGGAGGGCCCTGACCTGCCGGAGATGGGGTCTTCTGACCTTTAAAATGGATATTAAGGTAAAGTCAAGAGACTGGTTGAATTAAAGACATCTGGATTGCATATGTTCCTAAAAGCACTGCTGTTTCTCTCCCCCACAAGAGACAAATCTCTAGTTTAAAGATCTAATATTAAGCATCACATAGAAACCAAAACATATTTTGCATTTAATTAACTTATAAGTCAAAAAAAGTTAGAAAAATGCAGATTTAGAAGGGGCCATGGCAATGCAATCAGATGCTACCAGGCAGGCTGCTACCTAATATAGTTTCTGAAATTTTGGCTGCCTCAAAAAGAATTCCTCGGTAATGTGGAAATAATAAAACAGAACTTACATGCAATTGCACTTACTACAGTTATTGACAAAATAATCTATGTTTTTAAAACAGTGGTTATTAAATATATTTTCCTAACCTAGGGAGTGCTTAGGATACATCCAGCTTTCTTTAAACAAATACGTGGAACATAATTTAATGTTTACCTGCCATTTCAGGTGGTCACGGTAACATCAGTGACCATATGGTGGCGAGCGCATTTATGCTCCTTCACAAAAGGTCCCTCTGCTCTGACACTCTAGGGATGTTTGGGTTTCATTTCTCTAATTCCTTTTCTTCCCACTGGCTGTCAGCTGTCATTTCTCACTGCTGCTCATGCACAGACTGCAGGAACAAACCTTTTGTGCTTACATTTTGTTGCCTTAAATATTTTCATGGCTCTGGCTCCAAAGAAGTGAATAGTATAGGATTGGGAAATTTAAAAAAAAAAAAAAAAACTGGCTGTCATCCAGCTTGAAATACTATTTGGCTTTCTGGTTTGATATGCCATTACGAAGACACATGTTTACTTTATAAGTTAAAACGTTTTTGCTTAAAATCCTAGTAAAATAGCACTCAAAACATTGAAAGCTCAGCTGGATTGTATTTTATACTTGTTCAAGGTTTCATTCCTTCTAACTTTACCTTGTTTTCAGAGGGACTCAAAAGCAAATGCCTTTAGAAGCACAGGTGTGGTCAGTATTCCCTAATATGAGTTGTGATGATTAATAACCAAAGAAAATCATCACGAAGAATAAAAGATCCAAATGATGATGACCTTCTGGTTCATCAATTTACTTTTCACCTATTTATCAAGGAAAGTACTTTTTTCTCTGTTTTTGCTCACGTGACAGAAGAGCTACACATCCAGGGATTACATTTCATCTCTTCAAAATGACATTCTTGGAATTATGAGAAGCCATGTAGTGTTTTTAAATTATCCTATAGATTTCCAGAGCCTGGAAAATTGCCTTTGAAAACTGCAAATCTTTTGGAATGCCCCAGCAGATTCAGGTAAAGATGCTTCTCTCCAGCTCCCAACAAAGGAATGGCCATGGATTATTAGGTTCAGAACAAGCAACCCCAAAATACGGGGCACCTTGTCATTTGAGACAACAGCAGAGGCAGGAAGGTCACTTTCACCTTCCATTTGCCTTTCTCCCTTGAAGCAGGCATGAAACCGAGCTGGCCTTCCTCTAAAATAGGTCTTAAGACCCTCATTCCAGAGGGGTCCTGTCTATACCTGGAGGAAAAGAATGTGCTTATCCCTGAAGACTTAGGGGCACAGAGAAGAATCTGAACAAGGAGGCCTTGCTAAATTCTCCTTGGTTTATTTCTGTTAGATCATATCCTTTTGTCCAATCATACTTCTGCACAACTGTCCACTCTCCATCAAACCTCAGCATAAAAAGATATAGCTTTCCCTGTTTCTTTGGGTCTTCATTTCGGAAGTCTCCCATGTCCTGTGAAACTTTTAGTAAATAAATTTGTATGCTTTTTCCTTGTTAACCTGTCTTTTGTTATGAGGTCTCAGCCATTACCTAGTGATAGGTGAGGAAAAGATGATACTTTTTCTCCCCTATACCATCATCCTGGTGACACAGGTAACTAACCTAAATCCAGCTTACCTGGGAGAAAGACTTGGATATGCATCTAACTGAGTTTTTGGCCTTCTCTGAAAGGTGTACAAAGTAGATAAAAGTAGTCAGTTACACAATAGGTGTGTACTTTTCCCAATAGGTGTGAACTATATGAAATTATTGATAGTGATAATTTTTTATTTAAAAGATGCAAATTTCATATAGCTTACCCTAATCTTTTGAATCTCTTGAAGCTTAGATCCCCATAGAGGTCTAAATATTATCAAAGTGCTTTCACCATTTCAATTATGAAGAAAATGAACAAACAAATAAGACTGAGTTGAACTGAATTGTACCTAAAATCCTTTTTGATGCTAGACATCTACAGTGAGTTTGGCACTTGCAAGCATTCTGCTAGTCCCTGGAGAAAGAAAGATAAGTAAAATATGGTCCCTGACTTCAAGAAATGCTGAGTATAGTAGCAGAGACAGAAACATTAAGTAAAATGTGGAGGCAGCGTAATACGTGCAAGGGTAGGTTAGTGGTCACACAAAGAAGTGATCACCTCTTTGAATGGGTCAAGAAAGCTATCAGAGAGGTGGAGATTTCTCATCTGAGTTCTGAAGGATGAGTTTGCCAATCAAATGTATTGAAATAAATGCATTTCAGGAAGGAGTAGCAGCATATACAAAGCATGTAAATAGCATAGCACATGGTGGGGAATTGTAAGTGGTTTGCTATGGCTGAAGCACAGGGTGTGTATAGTAAACTGGTAGACAATGAGGCTGCAGTAATTAGGCAAGAGCCAGATTATAGAAGACTCTGTATTTCATTATAAAAAGTTTCTTTTATCCTAGAGTGGGAAGTCATGGAAGCATTTTAAATAGAGGTGGAACAGGATCTGATTTATACTTTTAAAAGATTATTCTATGTTGTCAATTATGGGATAGGAACAAAAGAAAAAAATAGAAAAAAACACTAGAAGAAAACTGCCAAAAATATTAATGGCAGTTGCCTCTAGGTGACAGAATATTATTTTGTTTCTTCTTATAGCAGAATGCAGTTAGCTGTTATTTTATGGCAGTGGTAAAGTTTCAGACATATAAATAGCTGTCAATTCAGTATTTTAATTCAAACAAAGAAGAGTAGCCACATTTGGTCCCATCCTTTCCCTTTATCAATTGTTTACTTCAAAAGTGACCATCTTATAAATCCAAAGGGTACTAAGATACACACTTTGGAAAAACCAAGTTAACAAGTATTAAGTTATGTTAGCTCACAGAAGATCTCAAAAAAGGTAGGTTCTGCATCTTTGGGAGGGTCAGCCAATCAGCTACCACATACATCTCACTGATTTTGAAAGGAACCAATTCTGACTCTAAATTAAGTTTTAATAAGTTTTACATTTTACTTTGCCTTATAGGCAAACATCAATTTCATCATATCCCCTTCCCCAGTCACCACAAATTCAAGTACAATCTAAGAAAAACAATGCCTTTACAATGCAAATGAGGCTTCAACTCACCTACCCAGCCTCTCTGAATATATTGGTGGCCCAAGGCCAGCACCACCTTGCAAGGTCACAATACATGACAGAAGCAGAGGCATGCAAGGCTTGGGTCAAACTGGTCTGTTTAAAGAAAATGAGCAAAGCAAATGACTAGCACTAAGTCTAATCACTATTACATTTATAACAAATAGAAAGTTATATGTAGGAAGCCTGCCAAAAGCACTTCATTAAGCAAAAACTGTTACTACATGAAATCCATCTGCAAAACAAGAACAAAAACAGAAACACCCTTATAAGGTTGTTGTGAAAAATTAAATAATATACATAAAGTGTTCAGAAGGATGTCTGGCACACAGTGAGCACTCAATAATTTATAGTATCATTATCATTATTATCATATCTCATAACTTGCCTCTTCCCAACTATTCCAACTCATAAACCTCAAAGATGTCCTTATGTCAAAGAACATTTACTCAATACTGCAATTAAAGTAAAATAATTATTAGAATGTTTTGAGAGAAAAGATAAACAACACTTCTTTACCTCTTCATATCTGTCAAAAACTGCTCCTTCTTGCAAAAAGGAAGGAACTTCCTTCTGCCAGTTAAATTCATAAGGTTTGGCCATGATTATATTCAAGACCTAAAATTGAAAAAGAATATCTCATTAGTATATAAAATCAAGAAACAAATGAGGATCAAAGGTTCATCACCTTGTATTTATGTATATTTGCAAAAGCTTTTCTTTAAATATGTGGAATAAGTCCTTTTTTCTTCTTTCCTTTGTCTGATTCCCAACTTTCCTCCTTGGCTCTAAACGTGGAGAGATAGCATCATCAAGAAATAACCACACATGATCATTTGGGAAGCTTCCCTTCCCTCTCCAAATCCCATGAAATAATAAGATGTACATATTTTTTTAATCTTATGGCATCAAAGAAAGAAACCATATACCAAAATCTATATATAGGAGCAGGTTGCAGCAAAGAGCAAAAGGTTCAAGGGCACTACAAGCCTGAAGGTGAATACATGGGCAGGAGGAATCCACAGGGTAATGTATAGCAGAACCCAGTAGGAGTAGCCAGAATTTTTTATAGCTCTTGGTCCTGTCTTAAGTCTTCTCTCAGAGGGATACCTACCACCTACTCCCAGTAGCCTGGCTCCTTGGGCCACGGAAGTAACAAAGAATGTCTGCTTTCTAATATATATTTAAAGAGAGGCTGAGCACTGCTCAGGGTGGCTCCCTGCTCCTGGGAAGAACTGGGTGTTCTTTTTACCCAGGATTCTTCTCATCACATACCATGGTGTGCATGTGATAGCTGCAAGCCAAACATCTTTTTTTTTTTTTTTCCTTATTTTAAGAGACAGCTCTCACTCTGTGACTCAGGCTGGAACCTTAACTCCTGAGCTCTAGCAATTCTCCAACCTCAGCCTCCCAAGTAGGCGGGACTACAGGTGCATGCCACCATGTTGGGCTAATTTTTTATTTTTTAAAAAAATTTTCTGTAGAGACAAGGTCTCACTATGTTGCCCAGGCTGGTCTCAAACTCCTGGCTTCAAGCGATCCTCCCACCTTACCCTCCCAAAACACTGGGATTGTGGGTATGAGCCACTGCGCCCTGCCTTCTGAACATCTTAAATGAAAGGTGAGCACACAACCAAGAATCACCACATATTGAATTAATGCCAAGAACATGGAAGAGAGACATCAGACACAACAAGTAGAAGAGCTTACACCCAAGGAAACAGAGTCAACAGGACAAACAGGACCTGACTTTGGCATAAGTACAGCTGATATCCTCATAGGAAAGAAAGAGTATATTCCATTCCTGAAACATAATTAACTACAGATGCTAGAAATCTGAAATGAGATTGTTGAAATAGCATTCTTAATAGGCAAGCTGAATTGTAAAGAGAACTGAGAGGAGGTGCTGAGCCAAGAATTCTCACAAGATGCAACACAAAAGGAACAGAAAGCATGAATAAAAAATTTAGGGATATGCAAAATGGAAAAGGAAGGTCAACAACCACCTAATAGAAGAACCACTTCTATTAGAAGGAGAGAAAAAAGAGACAATGGAGGGATGGAAATAATAAAAGCAATTCGTTGAAGAACATTTCTGAAACCTGAATATTTGAGACCTCAAAGTGAAAAAATCTACTGATTGCAAGCAGTATAAATATGAATTGGTTAAATTCAGTCATAAAAGAAGTTTTCAAATCAGGTAAAAGTTTGGTTGTTTATAGAAATATTTATAGGACAAAAACTATATAAGAAACTAGAAAGTGATATGATGAAAACAGAATACAAGGGGTACATGCTAAGAAGGAAAGGGAGCAGGTATAACAATAGAAATATTAGACAAAATAGACTTCAAGTGAAAAAGCAAAGAGAGAGTGATAACTCATTAACTGTCATTAACATTTAAGCATGTGACCACATAGCATTAAAACATGCCGAAAAATTAATAAAATACAAAGAGAAATTAGCAACGTCACAAACATTAGGAGGCGTTTCTCAAAAATAAATGGAACTAGAAAGACAAAAAAGAATACTGAAGATTTGAATATCACACTTAATACTTTAACAGAAACAATTTAAATGACTCAAGATAACATAAATAACATTACTTAATGAGCTTCATCCACTCTCTAAATACATCTCTTTTCAGTGTTCTTTCCCTTATATCCCAGCAACCTACATGCGTGCGACAGTCTCAAAATCTGATCATGATTGGACTCTAGAGGAAACCTCAGTGTTTTTCAAAAGGCAGAAAATATGGTGGCCATGATCACTGACCACAACTAGGAAACTTATAAATTCATGACAGACAGTGCATAATATCTATATACATGGAAATGAAACAAAAACACACACATCCCCAAATAATTCCTGAGTTAAGCAGAAATTAGAAGCGTTTAAGAAACCAAAGATGAGAGAATATTATATATCAAAACCTAGATGTGTCATGTGTAGCCAAAAAATAGTAGGCAAAAATAAAAGCAAAGTTGTTTTCTGAATATCCAAATACTGTATATATATGGCAAGTACTGGGGGCAAGAGTGAGGGAGGGAGTAGGGTAGGGAAGGAGGTGAGGAGGAGACTGCGGCAGCTGCCGCACAAATTCAAAAAGAAAAGCGGGACGTAATTAAATGATTAGAGTGTGAACATTGCAAGAGAATACTATGTATAATTAACCAAAATATTTAAAAATCGAAATAAAGTGTATATTTTTCAAAGTTAAATTAAATTTGGCTTAAATTAGTACAGTTACTATAGAAAACAACATGAAGGATCTTCAAAATGTTAAAATTAGAATTACCATATGATCCAGCAATCCCAATTCTGGGTATTTGCCTGAAAGATTTGAAATTAGTATGGCAAAGAGATGCCTACAGTCCCACATTCAATGCAGCACTATTCACAACAGCCAAGTTATGGAATCAACCTAAGTGTCCATCAACGATGAATGGATAGGGAAGATGTGGTATACATACACAGTGGAATATTATTCAGCCTTAACAAAGGAAGAAATTCTATGATTTGCGATAACATGGATGAAATGGAGGACATTATGCTACATAAAATAAGCCAAACACAGAAAGGTAAATACACATGTTCTCACTTACACGTGGATTCTGTAACAACTGAACTCATAGAAGCAGAGAACAGAATGGTGGTTACCAAAGGCTGAGGCCCAGGTGGGGAAAAAATCAGGAGATGACAGTCAAAGGATACAAAGCCTCAGGGAGACAGGAGGAATAAATTTAGTATTTTTGAGCTCTTTTGCATAACATGGTGAATATACAGCAAGCGTGCACACACACATAAACATACAGCCTCCACCCAAGGCAGCTTAGAAACAAGGTTCTGGAGTAGATGATGTGCATTCATGCCTTGTATGCTGTAAAAAGGAGCTGCAGAGAAACACAGACCTGCGGAGACCCTCAGTAACTAACTACAGGGAGCTAAGTGCTAGCATGAAAGACAGATTATAAAACAATACGCTGGCCGGCCTGATTTGCCAGACTGTGAAGAATGGTGGGTGAAACATCTCTCGTCTGCAAAGGAGAGGTGTGTTCTACAATCATCTCACTCCGACCAACGCATCCCTTTCGATTTTTCTTTTGGTTTTAAACCAACAAGAGGATTCTGAATATAAAAAGCTTATATCTAAAATGAAAAGAAAGCTTCTGTCAATTTACATCATCTTTCATTGGCTTTACTCTGATTACTCCCAGGATCAACATAAGTACTGAGGACATGATGTTTCTCAGACTTCACTACGGTCCTTTCCACTAAAATATTCCTCTCTACCTTGTGTACTAATTTCATTATATTGGTCTCATTCTGTGAAGGACTTTGGAAGTGTGGGAGGCTGATGGAAGGAAGAGGGTAATTTTGACCTTAATCTCTTCTGTACTGGATGTGAAGCTCATTTCATTGCTTATTTTTTCAGAGATTTAGGGTTCAGAACAAGGTTAAAGGCATTTTGGCAAAATGACATTGGAGTATATAGAATTTTTCCAATTTTAAAATGGGGAGGGTACTGTTCTCTGTGCTGTCTCTGAAATACTGCCTAAGGCTTGGCTTTATGGGCAGTGGCTGGCTTATTTTACATAGATGGTACAACACTGACCTACAGACTGGAAGATGTTGACCCAGCCAATTGTGTTTAACAACATTTTGATCCAGGTAATTGAGTTTAAAATGGGAACACATGAAGACACACGCTGTAGTCCAACCGACTGCAGAGAAAGTTAAAGGAACAAACAGTTACTTTTTTTGAAAAGCATGAAGGGGAAGAATTGGCTACTCTATAAATACATCCTTATTGTAATTACCTCAAATCCCCACCCACAGCCAACTGGTAAACAACATTTTCATTGTACCATGCCAAAGGTTCCCCTTCTCAAATTCTCCAGCTTGCCTTCCAAGGCCTCGTTTACAAGATACTTCAAGGTTTAATTGCCTCCTCTGCATCGTAGAACAGCACCACTTCACCATACAGAGCCCACAGGAAAGGACCCACCTTCTCCTTCAGGAACACAGGACGTGAAGGAAAATTTACACAGTGAAAGAATGGATGCAGAACCCTGCACCTCTTGCAGTGTAAACACCTTGAGCAGTTACTGGAAGGAGGCCAGTGGGCTTTTAAATAGTCTCATTGTTTCTACATCCTTATGCAACTGGATAGGATTAGCTATTGCACTGAGGGCAGAGGAAAAGCTCCTTGGACTAAAAAGCTTGGGAGGGAGGAGACAGGAGACAGCCAGAGTCCTAGAAGGCTTTGTTTCAGAGCAAGTGACAAAAAACTCCTTCTACAGAAGATGATGAGAAACTTAGAGAGTCAGCAGGAGTAGCAGGGGCCTGAGTTGGACTGTCAAAGCATTCAAGTAGGACAGGCACATCACCCATGAAGATGGCATCCATCCATTCGATTGGGGTGAACCAAGGAAGAGCAGCTATTTGGTTTTGTGGCCTTCTCTGACCCAAGTCCTTAAACCTGCTTTCCCACCTCCCTTGATAGACTTAGAAGGTAGTCTTCAAGACTTACCAGATCACCTGTCCCAGATACGCTGGATTGATTATAGAGTCAACGGTGTCCTCCACAACATCCTCGGCCATTTTGAGTCAAAATTTGGCCTGGAATTTTTTAATGCATGTTCTGGTATGGAGTGGACAGAGGGCACTATGTGAAATCAGCTAAGGTATCTGGGTTTGACAGGCTGAGTAATGAGCCCAGAAAGATACCCACATTCTAATCTGTGGACCCTGTGAGTATTACCTAAAAGAACAAAAATGGACTTTGCAGATGTCATTAAATGAAAGATCTTGAGACAGTGAGATTATTGTGAATCATCTAAGTGGGCCGTAGATATAAGCACAAGTGTCCTTATAAAAGGAAGTCAGAGAGAGATTTGCCTTAGACAGCAAAGGAGACAGCAATGTGACTATGGAGGCAGAGACTAGAGTGACATGGCCACAAATCAAGGAGTGCTGGCAGCCACCAGAGGGTGAAAGAGGCTAGGTACAGATTCTTCCCTAGAGCCTAAAGGGTACATGGCCCGGAAGACACCTTGATTTTAGACTTCTGGCCTCCAGAAGTGTGAGAGAATAGATTTCTGCTATTTTCGGCCTCTAGTTTATGGTAATTCTTTTAAAATTTCATAATATTAAGGGGGCACAAATGTTTTAGATTACACGGATCACTGTTGTAATGCTTGAATCCCAGGTAAAGGCGTGCCCGTCACCCAAATAGCGTTCGTAATACCCATTAGGTAGGTTTTTGCCCCTATTCCTCCTCGTCCCTCATCCCTGGTTGATTTCCCCTGAGTTTTGCTTCCCTCTGTGCATGTGTGTGCTCATCTGTTAGTTCTAATAGTGAGTACACGTGGTGTTTGTTTTCAATTCTTTAGATACTTCACTTAGAAAATGGTCTGCAGTTCCATCCAGATTGTTGCAAATTTATGGTAATTTTTACAGTAGTCTAGGAAACATATACACTTGCCTGACTGGAGCTGGGTATCTTTCCTAAAAGACCTAGAAAGTTGCCAAATCCATATGGAATGCAGTAGAGACTGCTCTGATTTGAAGAGAATGGCCAATCAACACATGTTTATTCAACTGAATCACCAAGGACAGAAAGAAAAGCACAGAATAAACTTTATCTAGAAACGAATCCAGAGAATTCCTGTCTTCCTGTTCCAAAGCCCTTTTGAGAAGTAAAGATATTATTTCTGCATTATACCCTTCCCTGGGTTCTAGATGTCTTTTAATAATTTTGCATCTTACCAATAAATACAAACTTTAAACCTTGCAGCTTCCCCCAAGCCAACCAAGACATTCTCCACTTATTTCCATTTGTGAACAAATGATTTCATTTGAAAAAGCATTTGCTTCCACTTGATAACATATAGCTTTCAAGTGAATAAAAATGCACCATGACTCAGTTATGAATTTTATTAAGTGTAACTTTTATCTTTTAACTTCAACCTTAACAGCAAAAAAGTTCCATAACAAATTAATCCCTTTCCCATCCAACCATACAAATCCCATTAAACCAAATAACCCACGACCTTAAATGACCCCGTGATGGAACAACCAAGGTTGCTTTCCAGAACATAAAGAGTTGAGATAAAATTTCCACTGACCAAAAGTAAATCAGTTGAATCTATCAAGTACATTTCAGTGCCTAGCTCTTCAATCTTTAAATAAAATATCCTTACATTTCTAAAAACAGATCAACAGCTATCATCAGATTATCCACAGCTTTTAAATAAATGGCTTTACTTCAAGCAAGCATCCAATTTGACACTGATATATTGTATCATTAATGATAATTTTCCCCATTTGCTAAAAATACCTCCATTTTTATCAAGCCATTAAATAACCTTTTCAAAAAGCATATAAAGAGAGCAGGACTAAGAATATGTAACAGGCAATGCTGTTGAGGTGTTAAGGTAAGGGCATTCTTGTATACTTTGATGAAAAAGAATTTTGCAATACATGTCTATAGCCTTAAAATGTCCATACTCTTTGACCTAGTAATTCTACCAGTAGGAATTATCCTATGTAAATGCATACAAAAATCTATCTACAAATACAATGTGTTGTTTATAATAGAAAATAATTATAATAGAATAATAATTATAATAGAATATAATGTGTTGTTTATAATAGAAAAATATATTTAGAAAAATATATTTCTATTAAAAATAGAAAAATATCAGCCTTATATAAGCATCACTAAGCAATTGGTTAAATATACTATAGTATTTAAATATTGTGACCATTAAAAATAGTAGTTTAATGGAATAGTTATTTGCTAAACAATAGCAAATTTACAAGAGTTTCTAAAAATATTCGCAGCTCTTGTCAAGCAAATATAAATGCTCTTAACATACTGCTAAAGCAAAGAAAAAAACGGGCTATAAAATTGCTTGCAAATCTGATCCAAAT
This sequence comes from Lepilemur ruficaudatus, assembly GCA_963574885.1. Classification (NCBI taxonomy): domain Eukaryota; kingdom Metazoa; phylum Chordata; class Mammalia; order Primates; family Lepilemuridae; genus Lepilemur; species Lepilemur ruficaudatus. The sequence continues at coordinate 56,338 of CAUYRT010070467.1, read as the reverse complement.
TTTTATGTGCTATATATATTGCTCACATACTTTTTTACAAAGGAAAAAGCCTAGGAAGACATATAACAAAACATAAAGAGTAGTTGCGCCAAGGTAATAAAAGTTTAGGTGATTTTTATTTTAATATTTTTCCGTATTTTAAAAAATTCATAGTGACCACAATGTTTATATTCAGGAAAAAAATGTTCTCTAAAGTATAAGGAGGATGAAATTTTAAAACTTATTTTATTTCTCTTCCTATAAATCAGTTTTTAAATATTGTCTATGTTTCCTACCAGAATTCCTGGCAAGAAAAAATAGCAGGAAGAGACTAATAAATAAAGCTATAAAACATTCTCCTTTCCCTTTCAGATTTAAAACCGTGACTGCACATCAGGAGCCTTAACACACCGTGATGACTGATTCTGATTCACTACTTAGTAAGGAGTTACTTAATAATACTGACTAACACTTGGTTATTAACTCTGAAACGTCTGGTATATATTTTGAAATACAACCGATTATGGTGGTGCTAGAATTAGTCTTTAATGAATTCTGGACTGTAAGATATCTATGGCCTTTGCCATGATTTATCTTTTATACAGTAACACCTGATTAAAAATAACTTCCTGGAGTTTATTTAAAAAACACAAATCATATAGGAATAAAATGAGAACAGAAGACAAACATCTGCTATTTATCTTCATCTCCCCCACCTCAGTATTAATCACAATAGAGAGGCAAGTGTACCATTCTTAAAATTTAATAATTAAAAAATTAGATCAACAAAAATATTAAAATGTATTACCTTTATAAATTCATTAGGTGACACTTGGGATCAGATTATAGGTTTCATTGTCTCAGGATTTTTATAAAATATACCTAACATGCTTAGTTACCTGGGGTATCTAGAGAACCAACTTAATTTGAATATAATGAATAACTATCAACATATTATAGGAGAGAAAAAGTAGACTCTTTCCTCACCCATCACAAAGCTCATGGCTGAGATCCTTAGAACACAAGACAGATCAACAAGAGAAAAAGCATACAAATGTATTTAATGTCAGTATAGGTGACACAGAAGCCTTCAGAAATGGAGACCCATAGAAACAAGGAAAATTGTGTATTTTTATGCTTAGGTTTGATGAAGAATGGACAGTCATGCAGAAGTATGACTGGAAAAAAATAGATATGATCTAATGGTAATAAATTGGGAGAATGGAGGAAGGCTTGTTTAAGATTCTTCCCAGCCTTTGTACCTTCATTTCTTTCCTCCAGGTGTGTGTGTATTGCATGTATATTGTGTGTGTGTGTGTGTGTGTGTGTGTGTGTGTGTGTGTGTAATAGAAGCCTGGGGAAAGAAATATATAATTTAACTGGGCCTTACTCTTTCATGAATAACAAACTTATTTTAGTAGGGTCTTTATTTTACACATTATAAATATTTTGCAGAATAAAGGCATCTTCTTTCTCATCTCTTATGCCTCTGAAATAAAGTACTTCTGTTCTTCCTAAGGTGGTATACAGCAAAGAGCACAAGGCATTTTATTACTCCAGAATATTTAAGATAAACAGAGTTAACCTCATCATCCCCGAGGAATGCAAAAGCCCAGAGAAATAAGAGGATTAGACCATCCTGTGATACTAATAAATGAAGGACCAGATAGTAAGGGATTTTTTTCCCCCTCTCTCAAAAGTAGAAGAACTTGTTACTGTTCTCAAGGATAGAACTAACAGACTGTAGGGTGGATATATACAGTTTACCATGCACACAAGCAACAGCTTCTCCCTTGGTGACATTAGCCACACCCAACAATTTTCAGAGAGAACTCAGCCCTTCTCACCCCCACAACAGGGGTTCTGATAAGGTCTGAGGAAATACAAAACAAAATGGCAGTATACTCAGGTTAAGTACAATTTTAGGTCGATGTCACAAATAAACTACACAATATGGGTCTTTCTTAGTTTTTTGTTTCAAAGTGTTCTTAACCCAGGGCTTCCTGGCCAGAAAAGAACCTTTGTCCTTGGAATGTCCAGGGGTTCCAGGGTGCACACCAAGAGAATGGGGACTTAGGTTGATCTTCTCCTCAGCTTTAGTTTCTTCTTAACTGGAATACCCTTTGAACTACTGTTGGAAGGTTCTGGATAGCCAAGATGGGTTCTCAAGCTAAGAGCACAGGGGAAAGACCAGAGGAAGTTTAGGCCCCATGCGTTCGCCTTAGATTAGTAGTTCTCAAAGTGTGGTACCCAGACAGCAAATATCACCTGGGAATGTCTTAGAAATGCAAAATCTCAGGCCCCATTCAGACTTTCTGAATCAGGAACTCTAGGGATAGGGCCCAGAAATCCAGGGTGTATCCAGGTAGCCAGGTAATTCTGATGCTAGCTAAGGGTTTGAGAACAACCGCCTGACGTCAAGTCTTCATCAAAAAGGAAAATGAGGGGAAGGGTGAAAGGTCTTTTCATCATCTGTGGCCCGGGCAAGCTCACCAGAGAAAGAGGACTGCTAGGCATTGGCATTAAATGCCCAGGTAAGTAATAGACAGTCCACTTGTCTAGAATGCACACTGCTCCTGGAAAGGCCTTAGAAAATTGAGGCTATGGAAACTCTGGGTGCTGGTGCTTGCTTTCCAGCCAAGACCAAGAGTAGACACTGAGGGCCTGAAACAAATGGACAATTTCCTCAACCATTTTTTTTTCAAGCTTCATCTTCAAGGGTTAAATCTGAAGAAACCAGTGAAGTAGGTCAGGCAACTTGAAGCAAGCAAATAAAGGGTGACAGAGTCATAACCGAACACTCGGCCAACACATCTATTTAATCTGCAATGTAGACAAGTAACTTCAAGCAGTTCCCTCTTTTGGCCCAAACCTTTATGTTCCCTGTTAACTAGAAGCTATGAATGCTGATATTTCTCCTAAGAACTCAGAAAGAAAATATTGGGTAAGTAAAGATTCAACCGGAGATTTAAGGAGCTGTGATTAACAAATGAGTTGAGAACGATTATGTTAAACACAAAGGCTCTAGAAGAAATATGCCCCTGGCTGGTTAGAAAGCAGCATCATCTCTCATGACTTTTCCCTGTGCATTCCCTTCTCTGGACTTAGCAGACTTGATTCATTGCCCCCAGTACTCAGCGCCTTGCACATTTCTCTTCCCATCTCATTACTGAACCTCTATCCTAAACTTACGGGTTATTCTTCGTAGAAACTGGGTTGGGTGCCACTCCTGTGTTTTCACTTAAGCACCCTGAACTTCCCTCTCTGCAGAACTCGCCACACAACGTGGTAAACAGCTATTTGTGTATCTGTGTCTTCACTACACAATGGACTCTGTGAAGGTCAGTCCAGCACATAGCGGGCACTCAGTAAAGAATGAATGAATGGAAGGATGAATCAGTGAGTATCTTACTCTATGGAGGACCTCCCAACCAACCCTAAAAGCAAACCAAGGCAGAAAAGATAATAAACTCTTCTCCTCTTATCCAAATGCACATTTCAGTACCATTTTTGCATATACCTGCTCTCCTCTCCAGTATCTTATCACAGTGTTCACAGTCTTTTGTTCTCAACCCATACCCTGCTGCCTAGCTGGAACCCAGCCCATAGGGTAAGTTTCCATTCTTTACCAGATTCAACAGGCTGATTGTACCTATGAATCATTTTTAGGCTGTACATCCCAGCTGCACCTCTTTGATGCCCTGTACCCCAACGCAGGCCTCTGACCACTGACCCCTAGTGAGGACTGCTCAGACTGGCATCTGGGTCCTTAAAGGGGGCCATACCCTCATACCTGACCCCATGGGGTGTGTGGTATTCTTATCCCTAGAGACTGCTTGCCTCTTTAGAGGTGACCTTCTGGGCTGCTCATAAAGTCCTCCTCTCTCTTATGTCCAGCCCTCTGTACTTTGCCCTTCATTTGCCCTTGGACTGACTCTGCCACAATTATTAGGCAAAATATCACCAACATGAATCATACTTGTGAAGAGAGAAAGATCTTTTTAGAGACCTGATTTTGCCTTAATTATTGGACTACTGCAAAGAGAAGATTTTTATTTTATCTTTGCTTGAATAATCCATCTGAAGTTTGCCTCAGGCATTAGTTAGTATGGAAGAAGTCTGAGGATTGCAAGTTGGGTTTTCAGAAAAACAGAACGTGCTTTGGATAGGAGAGGGCACAAATTCAAGGACTCAAAGTATCCTTTATTTTGAAAACTATTTTCTTATTAAAATAAACATATACACACAATGGGCTCTTAAATTTAATCATGATGCTTTCCATTTAACATTCTCCCAGCTGTTTTATAAATAGGTCTTTGCTTTTATTACACAGGAGTCATAAAAAGAGGATAAAGCTTAAGACCATGCATATTAGAACTGGGTCCAGACCATATAAGGAGTATATAAAATATTTCTCCTTAGCTTTTTGAGCTAAAAGATATCCAAAATTAACAGTCTCCAAATGTTTATACACGCATATGAACCTTTAATCACAAGTCAAAGAGATGTAACCTAAATAAATTTCACATCTCACACACATAAGGTATCTCCTTATGTGTTCAACATTTTTCCACCTGCCCTCTTCAAAAGCTTAAATTAAGGACAGAGATGGAAATAATAAAATAGAAAAAATTACTTGGAATTTAAAGTTTGGAGAGGTTTACTTAATTTTTTTATTCATGCAAACTCTTTTCAAAGTCCCCAAGCCTTTCTTCTTGTTTTTTATTTTTGTTTTTGTTTTAATGCACAAAAATATAATCAGTCTAAAAGGAAAAAGCAGCAAAATCCTTAAATCTCAGTTAACTTATGAAAGAAGTGTCATCTTTTTAGCACTCTTCCCCAGGTGTGGCATTATTAACTATTATTTCAAATGAAGACGGGAAACTTACTATGCAAATTGGTTTATATAAGTGACAGCGCACATAAAAAGTAGGTGTAAATATTAGACGCTGTCCTTGGCTTTGTCTGATAGACAAGCAGGGAGACTGAAACTGAGTCTGTTTCATTCACTTGAGAAATATCAGCACCAGTGTTCACATAACTTGAAATAAATCTTCTAATGTGGCATTAGAAAAGTGAATTAGAAGGACACAAATTTTATGGTTCTATAAGTAATTTGGCCACACTTAAAAAATGAGTCTGACTTTAATAATGTATGAATCACTGTTTCCACAATTAATATTAAATTAATAATGACCTATACAGCCTGCTGGAATGGAAACAGAAAGAAAATTAGAGAAGGATGACCTGGATTCCAGTTCCAGCTCTGCCCCAACTCGCTGTGTGACCTTGAGGAAGCCCCTTAACCCTTTGAGCCTTTGCTTCCTTGTCTGTAAAATACAGAGGCTTAAACAGTCATCTCTCTGATCCCTTCTGGCTTACATTAGTTTGATGAAACATTATTGGAGCTCCTACTAAATGTAGACGTTATTTAAGAACCATATATATCCTTCCTGAAATATATTTTATTTCCTAAACGAAAGCCACATTCAGATGGGTCCAAGTTAAGATTTGAAACAATGTATTACTATTGTGTACTGAAGAGTAACTGACAGAGTAATGACATGGTGGCATTTCTAGAACAACTCTTCAGTATCAAAGCACACTTTCAAGATGCCAAACCCTTGCTCAATTCTTGCAAGGTCAACAGTCTTCAAATAATCGTCTCTTTCATAAGATGTGTGCTTTTATTGGATTATTTTTAAACATGTTTGCTTCCACTGCTTATACAGAAACTGAAAAGTATCCCTCACTCTAGCAAGGCCCAGAGGCAACGGGAAGGATATCAGAGGTCAGAGAGTCGGATGTGAAGCGATTCCCAAGAGTTTACATTCTATTTTATTTTAGCAAATGTCTTTAACTTCTGATTCAAGCCATGTCAGCCATCTGGGGAAAAACACAAAGAAAACAGAGCTTCTATAAATTCCCTGCCCCTTGTTAGACAAGTCTTTGGTTCTCCCAAGTGTCAGTACTAATAAGCAAAGTTACTGAAATTTGCTTTGGTCCTTGTGTCTGCAATCAATTATTGTGTCTCTGAAGGGAGAAAGGTTGACCCAGCATATTCTAAAATGCTACAGGACTACAGGCAAGTTTCAAAGACACACCAAGAAAGAAGTCAACAGCCTGACCTAGAGACCAGGAAGATGACATTTTCATTAGGCAGGAGAAGCTGGACTTTCTGCAGTAATGAGAGATGAAAGTCACCACTTGGCTCCAAACGCTTGTGCTGGGGGCTATTTACCAATGACACACCGAGTTTCTTGTAGCCCGCACAGTACGTGTGTCCAGCAGTCCAGCTGTGATGTCATGTTTCACAGTTTACCAAGTATTTTTTACCTACTCTCTTTAAGTTAGAAATCATAACCCAACTGACCAGACGTGGAAAGTAAAGCTCAGAAAGCTTAGAATCCCTCGAATCTGGTATAACTATAATAGATCTTAAACCTTTTGACTTCATACTCTCCCTGTCTGGCCTTTGTTTAAAAGCTCCTTAAATTCAAGTAAAACACTGTGAAGATATGGCCAAACCAAAACGAGGAAAAGTCATCTTTTCCTGGAATTGTATTTAAGCTGCTTTAATTAAGAGGTAGTTAAACCAAAAATAAGGATCGCCTCAGTAAGGGAGATGGCCTCACAAAATAATTATTCACTTTAAAAAGATCACTATGTTTTTCATTTTTAGCTTTGTTTTTAGAATGTTCTAAATGTGATAGATAAAACGTAGTTCTATAAAAACATCAGAATGCCACTTGGTCCATGACATTAATTGGCCCACAATGTTATTTTGGGAATATTTGTAAGGGACATTTTAACAAAATTAAATGTGGTTGCCTATATTTAATACTGGTGAAATCACAAGTGTGATTAAGCCACTCCATATATCTTTATTTTTATTCTGCCCTATTTGAAACCAACCCCCAAGGTACAACAAGAAAGGAAATAGCAGTCAGTTATGACCATTATGTGAATGATAAAATTAAATCAGGTTTTGTGGACAAAACATCTACTGTCATTAAATTAATAATTTTGCCCTGAAGTTGTAAAGGAAGAAGGCTTATAATTAAGGTATATTTTGGCCACCTATGTCACATCCTCCCATCACTGATTTTCTTTAAAAAAAGAAAAAAATTTTCTTCATTATCACTGTTTCCTGTTGACTCACTAAAAATGTCTTAAAATATGGAATCTATCTCCAATATTCTGTTCAAAATGCCTTTCTGAGAAGCTGGACCTTGTTGTTTTCAAGCTTCATGTCCTTATCTTGGTCCTGATCTTTCTTGACCTCTCTAGAACTTAACTCCCACTTTTAGCATGTACTCTACTGATCCTCCCTCCACCTCCTCTGCCCTTTGTCTTTTTTTTTTTTTTTTGAACTCAGTATTCTTCCTCCCACGGTAATCCTGTGGTATCACCACTCTTCTCTCCTTTCCAGAACTCCACTCTATCATTTTTAGCAGCCTCCTAAGCATCGCCACCAGGTTCCTTCCAATATTTCAGACATACAAACGCGTCCTGAGCAGAGCTCACTGCTACGAAAGGACTACTTGTAAGAATGGGTCAAATTGTCAAAATCCACGTCAAAGTAATCAACGCAAAGATCTTCACAGAGGTGTAAAAGAAAAACAAAGACAGGCCTTTTAGTGTGAAAAACATCAGAACCCCAAGGCAGGGACACTGGAGCCCCCAAATGCCCACAACTCCATTCCCACTTGTATCCATCCAGTCAGTTACCAGGCCCAAGAACTTTATGTAAAAGATGGTACCTATATTTCTATTTGCAATGCACTTGATGTTTGAAGATTTATTGGCAAATACAAAGGCAGTCATAGTGGAGGGGTGGAGAAGAAAAACACCTGAACTTTTGATGAACTTCAATCGTAATGAGCTAAAATGGAGAGGTAGTTAAAACCCTAATGCACTCTTGGGGAGGTCACTGATCAAGGGAAATAACAATACCAGCAAACTTCTGGGTCCCACCATTAGAGTATGTTGAACATTTCTGTGCCACAATTAGAAAAGTAGATCCACAAAACAGAGGGCTGGTGAAGGAAATGGAAGTTACGCCACTTAAGCAACAGTTGATGAAAGAGGATTCTAGGGATTTCAGAGTTAATCTGAGCTCTTCCTATAATGGGATGAAACAGAGGCCAAGAAAGCTTAGGTGAGCTGGGCTAGATGCCACAACTCTACCGGTGGAGCTGCAAAAGAATCACATCCTTAATCGCTTCTGGGCCTTTTGGCTAACAGCAAGTGTAGAACCACATCCCTGAACTGCCGGTCCAAAACCCATCCTGTCCCCATTCTGACGCACAGGCCAGGGCAAGAGAGATGCCTTCATGTATTTGGAAATCACCCATGTGGAAGAAGGGATCATATACACATTTTGTGTTCATTCACAGGAAAAACTAGGTATCAAAAATCAGTGGTCTCAGGAGTGGTAAATTTTAAATCAACAACAGGAAAATAAGAATTATTTTACAGTGAAGTGTAGATGCTTCCACAGAGTAGGTGCTTCCATTCACTTAAGGATTTTAACGTTCCTTTGTTCTTGGAGGTTATAAAGGGATTGCTGCACAGTATGAGAGATGGGATTAAATGCCCCCATAATGTCTTTTCAAAAAATAAATTTGAGTTGGTGCATGTCATTAGGATAATATCAGCCTCTTTCCAAATTCCTCTGAACCAAAGAAATCTAAACATTCCCTTACTTCAAACACTCAGTCAAATGTGTTTTGATGCTTATTCTGTATAAGAATATTGATTAAAAATAAAATTCAAGTGGTAAGTGGTTAGATGCAGAGTGATGAATTGTTTGGGGAATGCCAGACCAATTTTGCATTTGCAAATCGTCTTGGAGCTAATAAAAAGCACAACTTTCTACTCCTTAAACATCGTCTTCTCTTTGATTTGTGAACTTGAAAGAGACTCTTGAAAGAGTCAATCCATCAAGTAGACCACAAAAGGCAGTTCACAAAACAATGATTCACAGTGACTACACTTCCTAAGATTTTTTTCTTCCACCCTACATCAGACTGACAAAAAATATTATGAAGCTATGGGTTTCAGATTTGGTCATTTTTGGTCATCTGTATGCCAGTCTCTGGGAAACAAAGAATTTCAATTTCAGGATACCAGCCAACATTTTAATTTTGGGAAGCTGCAGTTTGCCTGCCAAACATTCATCATTTTATTTTATAAACTAATATGCTACCCTGACTTAACACTTGTCATAAACCATGGAACACAGCTTTGCTGCTAAATAGCTGTTATCTGCCACCCACTCCCCATGGTATTTTTAAAATTAAATACCTGAAACCTATGGGTGAAATTTTCTATCTTGTTAACTTTTAACAGTACGGAGGCTATTAGAATAATCAAGACAACAGCCACCTCAGTAGCAGTTATACGACACCAGAAGGTGGCCATGCTCACCACTGCGCCACCAATGCTCTCGAGTTAAATGACACTGGTGCAAAAGGAAAGCATGTCTTCGAAAATTCTGCCTGTTCTCTAGTTTAAAAATATGGAAACTACTGTTGTTTGGCTTCAGGGGAAGAAAAACATAAGAGATCTGAAGAAATGAGATATTATAAGATAAAGCATGAAATGCAGATAAATCATACCTACTCTCTTTCAAGAAAATTTTCATCTCTTCTTCTTCAGTTTATATCACAAAGTAATTTTATTAAGGTTTTATGGAAAGGTCACTACTGCATTTCTGTAATATTAAAATCTATCTTAGCATACAGAAATCCCCCATGAGCCTGACATATTAGTTCAAGACTAAGTTTATTAAGGTTTGGCATGACTCTATATTAACTTTCTCCAAATACTACAGCCATTTTCAAATCAGATAAGCAGTGGGATATAAAACTGTGGCTCATAAAAATAAAATCAGGAAAATGGCATCATCGCATATTAGTTCTTAGAGATTAACTTTAAATATACTCTAAAGTTGTGAGGCAGCTTATCAAAACAATTCATTCTGTACCGGCACTCTCATTTCACAAAGGAATCAGACAGAAACACGGTTAAGGTCTTTGTAGCATATATCAAAGCAAACTGATATTTTAGGACAAATTCAAATTCAAGTGCCAGTAATAACTTTAGTTATAGTCACAATCCCTTCTGTCTCCTCATACCTTCCTCTGTGAGTTGATCGATGATTAGACAGAGAAATGTCTGGTATAAGCAGACCTGAGTACCTGAGTCTGCTCAGTCTTCTATCCTAAATTTTCTACTTATGTATTCTAGGAAAGGTATAAACTTTATCTGATATAATCAGGCAGCAGAAACCTGTTATTTGGCAATGTGTGAAATTATTGTCATGATTTTTTCAAAGCAAAATCCTCACTTGTTAACAAACATACTGAAAATTATGATGCTCCTTGGTTAAAAAAAAACAAAAAAACAAAAAAAGCACTATCTGAAGTTCACAAAGCACTATCTCAAAAGATCCACCATAAATAGGGCATTTTTTGACTCATAGACTAGAGCCCTGGCAAAGACTGAAGTTGCTTGGCCCAAAGTCAGGTGTCTAGGAAGGTGATCATGAAAGCCTTCCCAGTTAGATGATCACCAGGGGATGGAAAGTCTATATGTAGACACTGATGGCTCTTCAAAACTCCCTGCTACTAGACCTCAGGCCCTCTTTCTTTCATTTAGTTCTCTCTAGATTTTAACAGTTGATCAGAATCCCTGTTCATGAAGTCATGTCTCAGGATGACCTTGGTGGCATGGCCTTAAAAGACTTTAACTCCCATTTGCATTTTGTGGTTTTACTTTAGACTAGACATAGGACCTCAGGATACAGTCTTAGTTACCTGCAAAGTAGTATGTCACATTCCAAAGCTGAAGCAATTGGTCACAGAACCAGCATTTTCTTTCTGGGCTTCATGAAACAAAATGTTGGTCCTGAACTACTCTTTGACAATGGAACAGAAGGCTTTAGACTGGGAGAAATGGATGCTAAGTATGCAAACCCAGAAGCCGAAGAGCCTTCCCTGATTGCTACCTTCCAAATTTAAATCTGTCCCTCCCACCAGCCCCATAACAACCTCCTTATACGCTAACTACTTCAGCAAAACTTTTACAAAGGAAATGTGAACGTTTACAGGTGGAGACATACCCAAATGTGTTAATTATATTTTTAGCCTATTTGATTATTTATAAATTACCCAACTGTAGCCATCTACACTCAAGAAATAAAAAATAAATGGGGGAGAAAAATCCTAAAAAATACACTAAATTCCAGGCTAATATATATACTTAGGTATAGACACATGGATTCAGTTTAGTGGCAAAAGTGCACACAAAGTGGGAAGGACGAAGGAGGACTAATGTCAAGACCTGCTTTGACCAATTACTGTGTAACCGAAACAGAATCCCACGAACAATATTTCAAGGAATTTTCCCGTCTGAAAACAGATAGGCCTAAAATGTCACTTTGAAGGAGGCTCCCAAGGTAATGAAATGATGGACACAGAAATGGTCTCCCTATACATTTATGGCATTGTTCTATTTCACAATGGACTGACACTATTTTAGCAGCTGCACAGCATTCTAACCTCTGCAAGTGAGAGCTGGACTTGGCCTTGGCCAGATGCCACAGACTCTAACCTATTCACTAGCAATACGGAACCACACTTACTCTGGTCTTTAGTGTCCCAGTCTATGAAATGGATTAGAACAGATGCTCCACAAAGCTCTTGCAGGATCTATAACATTTTTTTTTTTCGCTTGTTTTGTTTATGGCTCTAAAGCACGCATGTGTGAATCATATATTTTCAAGCTTTCAACCAGGAGAACTGTTTATTAGGTCATATAGAGTAGCAAATGTCCTGTCTAACGTAAATTTATTTAACTATTTTATTACCAAAGAGGAACCTCAGAAACCAGGTCCATAGTGCAGTAATAAATAAGCATGTACCCAGGCATACCAATTTATTATAAAGGAAGCACCCTAAATGGATTTCTAGATTTCCTATTAATTCTAGTACTAGGAGGACTATCTACTATGCCAAAGGGGGTGGATATCAGGCTTTATTTACTGACGACCACAGAAAAATGATAATTCAAATTTTTCTTTGACTGAACAATGCACACCATAACCCACTATTAGTCACATGAAACCAGTAAGTTGGCTATGTTAATTTAGCCAACTTTTGGCTAAATTAAAAATTAATAGTTTAATTATATAACAATAGTTTATATAAACTATTTATATAATAATAATTCATTATTATTGATATATCAAATTATCTTGAAAATAAACAAATGTGTTCATAACAAGGCTGGCTTGTCCTGCTTAAATAATGCCATTAAGAACTGACTACAATTACATTTTTAAAAACACTAAAAATTTCTAAATTGTTTACATTTATATGTTACTTTGGAAATAAATTTTGAAAAAATTACTCCTACCAAACTTAGAAAGCTCCTTATTACTGATGGTCTTCCTTATAGAAAATGAGTAAGAAATAAACCATCTTCGTGCAGGATGTTTCATCATACTGAAAGTCAACGCTCTGCCCTCTGCAACATCCCACTGATAGCCCTGTGACATCAAGGCCATTGTAATTTAAACAACTGCTTATTGCTTTTTGTTTATAACATAGAGTTAGCTGGGTTCTACCAAAACAATTTAAGCAGAGCTCTCTAAACCTAGTCTAAAAACTAACCTTTTTGAGAACCTAAATTATGATAACAGCAATATATAAATATGGGACATATTTTTTAAAGGATTGTATCTGTTGAAATGGCAAGCACTACCAGTAAAAGCTATATAGCCTATTTGTCTTTGATTTATTTATCTATTTCCCATGGAAGAAGGTATTTCTACACATGTCAGAATACCATTGTATATATTTTCACAGATGCTGATGATTTGCTAGCACAGAGTCAATCTTGGAAGTAGATTTCTCACAGGAGGGAACATGGTGAGAAACCTGTTCATTGTTGGAAGAGAGAGAGAAAAGACCATAGGAAAGACACACATTTCCCCCTCTCTCCTGTCTATCTCCCCAAATCCATAAATTCTTGATACTTTTGATTCTTTATCTTTTCCTTATATAACTCCCATCTCCCTTGGGATACAAGCCTGTCTATACAAGGCACTGATAAGTCCTTATTTTATCTACCCTCACCCCACTCTCCCCTCATCCCCTATTCCTTTCCCATGCTCACTTGACTCTAACCACATGGATTTTCTTGTGCACCTCATAGAGGCCATTCATAATTCTGCCTCAGGGCCTTTGCATATGCTATTCCCTCAGTTTAGACTGTGTATCCTTAAATATATGCATGACTCACTGCTGTGGATGACAGTTTAAATGTCACCAGTTCTGAGAGGCCCTTCCTCACTACTCATTCCAGAATAGCATCCCACCACCCCCGGGATCTCTATTCATCCTCATTGGCTCTATTTTTCTACTTAACTTTGCTTGTTTGCCTGCCACTCACCTTCTGCTGTATAGCCTGGTTCCTAAGTTTCATGGAAGACAATTTTTCCAGAGAGAAAGGAGGGAGGCAGAATTGGGGGTGGGGGAGGCAGAGCTCTGTGGCCCAGTTCCTAACAGGCTACAGACCAGTACCAGTCTGTGGCTGGGGGTTGGGGACCACAGCCATACACGACAGTGGCCTGAAGTGTTGTGACTCAGCGAGAGAAAACAATTAAACGGAACATTAAACTATATACTACAAAGGGACAAACTAGGACATTAGGGTGAAATATAGCCTCCTCCTTCTTTATCAAGGGACTATTTATTAATTATTTCACTGTTTCCCTGCTAGACTAGACATTATATAGAACTCAATAGTAAATAAGGCACAGACACCACACTAAGGAACTCAAATCTAGCAGAGCAGAAGAGGTAGGCAGACTATTCAACATAGGCAATGTATAACATTTTACAGGCATTTAGAGACAGAGAGAGATAAGCCCTGCCCAGGCAAGACAAGGGCAGGAAGGCCTCCTAGAGAAAGCTTTTGAACTTGCCCTCAAAAGATAGGGATTCTTATTATGTGAAATACAACATGTAATGTTGGAGAGGTTGGAAGACTCTATGTGATTAGCAGACAGAAGGCAAGACATCAATTTGCTTCTGAAAATTTAAACCACTTCATGTAACCCTCCCCAAAATCCCTAACTATTAGATGATCAGCCTTCAATCACATAAGCGTTGAAGATGGAAATTCATGATGTATTTGAATATGTCTAACTCTGAACAGCCTGAATGGATTTTTGTCAAGAGAAAGTGAGATATAATCCCCTCATCCCCTATTCCTTCCCCATGCTCACTTGACTCTAACCACATGGATTTTCTTGTGCACCTCATAGAGGCCATTCATAATTCTGTCTCAGGGCCTTTGCATATGCTATTCCCTCAGTTTAGACTGTGCATCCTTAAATATATGCATGACTCACTGCTGTGGATGAGACACATGTAATACCTAATTGCACAGAAGTCTTTATTTACGTACACCCTCAGTGGAGGGAGGGAAGACATAACTAGTTCCAGCCAGTGGGCTCTGCCTAAAGATGAAGTGTGTCCTTTCTTGGGGGACATATTTACTGCCCCTTCTCTTGGCATGGTAGACCATTTCCAAAAATGGCCATGGAGTCTTCTCCTCCCTATATGATGCTCCTTTGCAATACGACGCTGGAGCTTCTCCCATCAAGATATGAAGACTTATTTCTCCATATGAATCTTAAATATGGGTTTAGGTATGTGACTTGTTTGATATAAATGAGAGCCATGAGAAACATTTGCACAATGGGGTTTTCTTGCTTGCTCCTCTTTGGAACTCTGAGATTACCATTTTTAATAGGATGAGAAAGTCTACTAGAAGATGACAGGCCACATGGAGAAAAGTCTCAGTTAACCAGCTGAGGCCCCAAATATGTGAGTGAGGCCATGCTAAATCATCCAGCCCTCGCCGAGCCAGTCCAGATCAGAAAAACTGCACAGCCAACACACAGAATTGTAAGAAATAAAACATAATTGCTTTTTAAGTCCACAAAATGGGATGGCTTGTTACACAGCAAAAGCTAACTGATGCATCTGCTAAAATAAGTATGAATGGAATAAGAATTCTCTGCATGGCTCTAGGAAGCAAGCATTGCAATTATGTTATGTAAATATTATTAAACAGCATAAGGAGATCCAGGGAAGAAGAAAGGAAATCCAGAAAAAGAGGTGGAGAGAGTGGTAATTAGAAACTAGCAAAGCAATCCAGGGTAAAACTATGAGAGTATACTAAAACTAAGGTCAGCCATCTCTGACTCTTTAAAGCAAGGACATAAAACAGTATCATCACTTTTCTGGATGACACTAATTATTATGAACACAAATATGTCCACTTTACTCTGAGCAGCTTAACAGAGAAAGGTTTGTATCTTATTTTTCTCTAAATCTCTCCTACTTACTTCTTTAAACCTGTGTACCAGCAGTGGGACTGGTACTATAATAGGTGATTCGAGAATCTCTGATGAAGGAGTGAACAATATAATGAAGAAAGGAATGACTTGATCATCATGCCATGTGGTAACAAAGTTGTGTGTCTACGTTTTATTTTATATCCCTTTTGATGCCAGCCTTTGCTCTCTCCCAAATTGTTTTTTATTTATGCCTCTTATTTTCTTCAGGGGAATGATTAAGGCAAAGATTATGTGATACACACAAATCACTAGGCTCTGAGTGAAGGCTTCTGGATTTTATAATAGCATTTTACAGCAGGGACTGCGTAACAGCCATTTACAACCTTTGGCTGTATTTTTCACTTCTGGATGTTTTACTTTTTGTTTAACTTGGAGGGCTGATATTGTTAGTAAATTGATATCGAGATAAATAAAGTAGTCATGTAATATTTATTGAAAATTTAGAGTGTGTTTAACTCTTCCATGCCAATTTTTTTTTTTTCCAATTAAACTAGGTAAGAAGGAAAGACATCAGCTATTTAATCATGGACAGTTTTCCAGGGAACCTAAAATTTAACTCATTCCCAGTTTAATTTTGCAAAATCATTCAGCTCCACATTTCAATCTAAATACAAACCATCATTTTAAATATAAGAACCTACACTTTTTGAGCCAATTTAGGTAACAAAAGATTATAAAATAAACATAAGAGTAAAACATTTTAGAATTCAGTTGTATTTTTACATCTATTTAGCTTCACAGTTCAGTTGAATTATTTTGAAACTCTTCTAGTCTGGACCCTTTTCATTTCATCATGTTTACATAATATACCATGAATTATTTTGAATATGCTAATATGCCTACCAGCCTACAGACCTGGTTCATAGCAAGAAAAATACTGTTCCAAAATTTTATTTTACATGCATAATATCACTTGCTAATTCGCAGATTATTCACAGCAACATTTTTAAGTGTTTCGCTTTACTTCCAATACTGTACTCTAAAATGATCTCTCACATCTCATCTGTATAAAAGCTACGTGATGGTGCTATTATTGTATCTGTTTTGCAGATAGGGAAACTAAGCCCTCAAGCAATTAAATCACTTGTCCAAACTCACATAGCTACTAAATGGTGGAGCTAATATTTGAATAAAGAGAATAAAGACAGCCTCATCCCAGAGTTAGCACACCTAACTGTTAGGAATTTCTGCTTTCTCTCAAAAATTTAATAGAATGGTTCTTTGGAAAAGTGAAGTTCCTGGGAAAGTCTGAAGCATGATTTAATATGGGAAATTAATTCCAGACGAACTTTCAAAACAGCAACCTATTATGTAAAATGTGGTATACCTCTTTTTTTTTTTTTTTTTTTTGGTCCCAGGGAGCAGATGTTTGCCCTAAGCTAAGAGTCTCCTTCCTGTCTCCTTCCTCTGCTGAACTATAACACAAGTATGCCTCCAGGCACTGTTATTATGAACACATGTTCAGCATACGGAACCACATTTCTGATACACCACCTTCTGCTGGGATATGATGGATTTAATAGCTGAATTTACTGCAGCATGCTCAGTAAGGACTGTGTCTCCCTGCAATCCAATTATCTCCTCTTAGAGTGAAATTTCACGAAGGAACGATGAGACCAAAGGCAAGGAGAGCCAATGAAAAGCAGGCCAGGCTTACAGTAGACAATGAATAAATCACAAACATGAGTGTTTGGCAACATCGAAAATCCAAGCAAGGCAGGCATGAGTTTTCTTGTCATTTTTCTTCCTAAGGAGAATACCTTCCTGGTTGCTAACTCCAACTAACAGGGGATGAGAAACCCACTGAAATTAGGACAGAGACTCCCTCCTTCCTCTCTGCGCTCCTCACCACCCCTGCTCATTCCATCTTTTAGGCTGAAGCAGGGAGCAGAGTATCTTTGCTCTTTAATGGGTCTTCTTGCCCTCTCTTCTCAATTTGGAAATCCAATGTGAAGAGATGGTGTTTTGGACTTTTACTAACAATCCAAATTCCCTGGGAAATGAGAAAGTATCAAAAGGCTTCAAAATTCAATGAATCTCCTTTCCGAAAGGCCAAAAGGTCAGTGGCTCACTTAGATCAAACTTCTCAAAGGACGTGTCCAAAGTAGCTAATTAATCTTGATTCCTAGAAACTTCACAGCTCCCTCATCTAGTACGGGGGCTGCTTTTTGTACACTAGTCTCTTGGCTCTCAGCAACCAAAGCAAGTCAGTCCCCATCTCGGCTTATTATAAGGGTCTCGGCTTTACCATCTGCGAAATACGAAAGGGGTTAGGTGGCCAACGGCCAGTTGGTTTGTAGCAGTGGAAAACTTAGACACCCTACACATCCGATGGAGTGGGGTCAAGTCAACCGTGACAAAGCCACACAACGGAACAGTACAAGGCCATTAAATGTGATGGTTTCAAAAGAGCCTTTCAAAACATGAGTAAATGCTGCTAGTATTATTTTAAAGAAACAGATACGATGTAGTACTTGATTTCAACTATTCAAAAAGATGCACAGAAACCAAATGCAAAAAAATTTGAAGGAAAATACTCAAATGTTAGCCAGTGGTTTCATATGGGTGAAGGTTTCTTGCAGAGTTTTTTCATTTTATACTTTTATGTACTTTCTAATTTTTTTTAATGATTTCTTACTTGGATTTTTAAAATATTCCAATCTTCATAAGAGATTATCAAAATGATGATGAGCTCTTCGGAAGTTGCTTAGTAAATCAATCACTGATACCTCTAAAGTATCTTTCGTAACTCAAATTTCAGCTGAATTTCTTGCTAGTCACTCTTTTCTGGATTTTCCTTCATGATCCCTCTGCCTAAAATGAATCCCCCCATCTTACAATCCCATCTATCCTTTGATGCCTGGCTCAAATATCACTTTCTCCTTGTAGTTTGCTAATTCTCTCTCTTCCTCTGAACCCCACAGCACTTTACGAGTCCTTCTCCAAGGCAATGAATACTTCCATCCTAGCACTATCATCATTTTTAGCTCATGCCCAAGCCTGAAAGAAGTTTTAGCTACATGAGAAACTAAATTCATCTTTTTATATGAAGCATTCAATAAATACTTACAAAAGAATACACACAAAGGGATAAATTAGCAAGCAAATGATTTAATTTTAGGTTAAATTTTGTAATCTGTTGAGATTTTCCTATTTTTTTCCAAACAAATGACATGCTCCAAATTTTACCCACAGTTTCATAAAATTATTAGCATCTTGCTTAGTTGAGGTGATCCAGCATACAATATATCTGTCTTACTTAGATGCAACCCCCCAAAAAAGGAATTACAGTAAAACTTTCAATAAAATACTATTAATAGATGGAGCACACCAGGAGGGCAGTACCTGCGACTGTCTCATTTTTGTGTCCTCCTGGAACATGGTGAGTTCTCAATACACATGCATTAGACAAATGGAAAGAAATGAATGAACAGGCATTTAATGAATGAGACAACATGCCATAGTCATGGCATGGATCATGCTCCATCAGGTACTGACAGCGATTACTACATTAGATGATACTGGAACCCCAGCTCTCCTATCTGCTAGCTGTGAGATCCTATACAGCTCCCTCAAGCTGTAAACTGGAGGTAATGATCTCTACCTGAAAAACCTCATTAGGGTGATATTAGATAAATGCATGCACAGGGGTAAGCACAGTGCCCAGCAACAAATAAAGCACATCGTGAAAGGCAGGCTGTAATTGTTACGAGAGAGACTGCTGGAGTAACCATGGGTGGATTCACAAGCCCAGTCTTTGCTCAGACCTTTTTCTAAAATGTAATTTTGGAAGCTTATAAGTAAAGATATGTTCTGTGCGTCTCTTGAGTAAAAGTACTTGGACAGAGTAACTCAGTTTCTAGATGTCCTGTCTAAGCAATGTATATCCTCATACACGATGCTGTTCTTACAAATCAAAACCAGCCTGGAAACCCTGCCAACAGAACATCAATATTACAGTATACTAGCTTGTTTTCAATTTGACTGTAATGAAATATACTAGTATAAGAATGGCAAACCCCTGCTCTGATTTACAGAGCATTTAAGTTTGCAATGGAAGATTACTGACATGTATTAAAGTCTTGCCAATCACAAGCCACCTCTCCCCCACCCACCATGAGCTGAAACTGGGGGATCCCATGCAACTGGAATTTTGTTTGCTCTGACCTTAAGCAAGTTTCTGTTCTCAGTGTTCAAATCTCCAAGAAAGCAAGATGGAAACATTCGCTCTGAGTGGCTTGTGAGATTTGGTTGAATAAAAATAGCATAAAGTTACCTTCTAAGGCAATGTCGTTGTGGCTGCACAGGGTCATATATTAGAACTGAGGTACTCTTCCGAATTTGTTTATTCTAAGGAAAATCACAGACACAGCGAAATGATCAAGAGAGCAAAACTTTTGGAAAACAGTTTTATTTTATTGTTTCGAAACAGTAGTGCCTGGTTTGTGTGTCCCTTGAGCTGTGGGCTTTCAGGACTCATTCGCCCTAGACAGGAAGGCTGTCCACGCCATCTGTCGTGTGTGGGGCCCCTTGGTAATCATTCCCCTTGCCTCCCTTCCAGTGAATGGTGCTTTACAGCAAATTATCACATGACTCACAAGAATACTGGTCTCAACAGAAGGAAGACCTTCCCTCTCACTCATCAAGACTCTAACCAGCAGTTGCCCTTTTGTGACTGTGGTGCAAGGTTAATAGCTGATAAACTGGTAATTAGACTACTGCAGGAAATTTGGAATTGGAGGTCAGATGGCTTGATGGCATGCATCTTTAATCTGGTTTTGCCCTAACTATACTATAGCAGGGAAACTGCTAGGAACTCAGTCTTCCTATGTTCTCAGGGAAAGAAACAAAGCTGCTCTTTTTTAGAAAATCAACTTATTGTCCACAAACCAAAATGGCAAAGCTCTCTTTTCCTTTGTTTTGCTCAGGCCTGTTTGGCTTATCTATGGAAACAGCTCACGGCTTTTCAAAAAAATGGGCTGAGCTGTCTTTCAATGTTATGTTGCTAAGTAGTCCTTTCTAGGATCAACATGTTTACTCTTCATAAAGGCTGAAATTTCACTCAGGCTATACCTCGTGGCTCCGCTTCTCAGGCACCCACACTTGAGCCCCAGCCTATGCAACGTGAGTGGAAGTGATCTGTGCCACATCGAGGCATGGCCCATAATCTTCCCAGGCACATTCATTCCTTTTGTGATTTACTCCTTCTAGCTGGATCATCCCCAGGGGAAGCTTGGAAGCTACATGTTAAAGTGGACAGAGCTCTTATCAGCCTGGATTCATGAATAACTGAAAACATGGCAGCCCCACCAACCCTTGCACCTGCCCAGTACTGTTAGATGAGCAAGAGAGAAACATATCTGAGCTGTCACATATGTGTGGTCTCGTTGTTACACCAGCTGGCCTACCTATGCAACCCTTTGGCCATCCCCTTCCTTTTCTCCTTTAACTCCCCTACCTCCTTCCTGGGCTCTCCCCTAAAATAGCCCCACATGCATCCTAAACTACAGTGTATTGGTTAAAAGCATAATCTCTGAAATCAGAATAGCTAGGTCCAAATTCACCTCCATCTTTTCCTTGTGCAGCACTGGACAAGTACACTTGAGTAAACTTCCCAGCCTCATTTTTTCATGGGTGGAAAAAATTATCCTATCATTGCACACTCTTGGTAAAGTTATGAGATAATGAATTTAAAGCAGTTAGTATTAATGCCTGAATTGGACAAAACAAGCACTCCACAACAGGCAGCTCTCTTTCCTCTAGGTGCCTCACATGAACAGGGTCCCTTTTGATAACATGCCACCTGATTCTTCTCCACCAGGTAATGCTGTTTCATAAGAAATACCACACATCATCGTTCATATGGTTGTCAAAACAGTATTTCCTACAGTGCAGTAAATTCTAAAGAGCCTCTATTGGATTCAAAGACTTCCAAGCTGGAAAAAGTTTTTTTCAAGCATTTTAAGCATAGTTGTATCTTTCTTACACTTGAGTGACTGATTATGAAACTAAAAGGGGGAAAAGAGGAAAGGAACCAAATAATTAGTATAGATTTAATAATTTTAAATAAGGCAGGAATTTTACCATCTAAAAACCTGTGTTGTATAAAAATGACTGTCAGATAATGAGGGATATTTATATAATATATTTATATAATATATTTATTTGCTCTCTTGAGCCACAGATAAAACCTACCAGCCAGGAGAGAAACACCCTCGAAAGAAACACACCTTCCACTGCCCAGGTATCCCATGTCAGAAACAAAAAGGGTACAGAAAAAGCACAAGACATGGTTTTCATAGGACAGAAGATATGTTTGGTTTTAACACTATAGTATGTTTAACGATAGACTTTTCCATTATAAAAATGCATTACCTAAGGCCAAGGGAAAAGCCCATACATACATGTAATTTAAAACATGTGTTTCCATGTATAAATAGAACACAGGCAAAATTTGATTATTTAGGGGGTAAAGGTCATGCTCAGTCTTAATAACTAAGGTATATGGTACTCGTTAAGCTAGAGAAGACTAGCATAAGTTCTTTCATCCTGCACTTCATTCTCTTTTCGATGGCAAATTGGAGGGATTAGCACTGCCATTCTCAAGAGGCTGCATGCATAAAAAGTTTACTGAAAGAATCTGCCACCACAAGTAGCATGAACTCAAGGTGCTATAGCACTATAAATAAAAGTCAAATGGACCAAGAGTTCATAGAAAACCATATTTCTCTAATATTTAACTTGCCCTTTCCTTTCCATAGAGAAATGAACCGTAAGAACAATAAAATGCTGGCCTATGGCAGAAACTATGAAATTCAAATTTTATTCTTTAAAATTGTTCTAAATGTGACTCCTCCCTCTCACTCCTCTCTCCTGTCCACGCAATCAGTTATGAAGTCCTGCTCAGTTTATTCCCTGTATCTCTCTGGAATCTGCCCTTTCTTACCCCCTACCCCCCGCCCCAGGCTGAGTCTTCATCACCTCTTTTCTGTGCTGATGCAAAGCCTACTAATCTTTCTGCCTGCATTTTCCCTCCTATCCTTTCTTCTGTTCTCTACACAGAGGCCCGACTAACTTTTCTAAAAATGTAAGTTTTGTCACATCACCTGATTAAAACGCTTCAATGGCTCACGGCCATCCACAGGATAAAAACCCACATTTAGTAATAACATGGCTTAACAAAGACTTACATAAACTGGCTCTGCATCATATTTTTATCATCTACTCCAAACACACACAAACACATTCCAACCACAATAACCAGTTTGGTACATGATGTACCATCTGAACAGACCATAACTTAAGAGTTACCACCCTCCTCCTCCTCCTTCTCCTTCCTCACTTGGCTAATTTCTGTTAATCATCCATGACTTAACACAGATGTCACTGACTCCAGAAGCCTTCTCTAACCTACAACTCTGGGTGGGAGTCTCATGTGGGATCCCCTGCTTCTCCCATCTGACCAACAGACTCCAGTACATACAAATAGGGCTTTGGAGTCAGACTGCCCAGATTCAAACACCTTTTATAACTGTGTGATCTTCAGCAAGTACTTAACCTCTCTATTCCTCAGTTTCCTCATTTGTAAAATGGGGATAATCATAGTGCTTACTTCAACAGGTATGTTTTAAGGATTAAAGACCTTAATATAGAAATGACTTAAAATAGGGTCTGATTATTGCTCAATACGTGTTAAGCAGGAGTAATAATAAAAGTGGTCGTGCCATCATTCTATAGTCAATCTGTAAGTCTTTTACCCTTGATTGTATGCTTTGCAAAAGCAGGTATATCATTATCCCTCCTGCATTGAACTTGACCTATGTCAAATATTCAATGCATTTTTTAAAATAAACATATACTGAGGATTAAAACCAATGAATGATTTCCCTCTTCCTGAAGAGTTTTTAGCCTCCTCTGAATTACATGGGTATACTTCTTCCTATGTATTAATAACGTAAAGTATTTTCCAGAAATAAAATGTAAAAAGTACACTGCTATGTATCCGACACTGCTAGATATGAAGACAGGCAAAATGAAATGAGAAAAATAATGCCTGTAACCAGAAGCTCACAGGGTAAAGTTCACTAAACAGTGAACAAACTGTAAGGGTCTTTTTATTAGACCAAAGAACAAGCTGACCTTGCTTGATATCAACCAGGACCATCTTTTCACTTTAAAGGTATGCTCACTATGAAATCTGTCACACCTACTCACCCTTGGGAGTGGAACATACTCAAAAACAATTTGATTAACAGCCCCAAGGACAGAGCTACTGTATCTTATTTGCTTTTCATGGAAGAACTTAGCAAGTATATGACTTAACACAATAAAATGTACTCAAAAGTGCTAAAACAATGTCGTCCAGGCTTACAGTTAGTTTGGGGTGGTAGTGTAAATGTGGAAAGGAGGGAAAACAGGGAGAGAGAAGTAGACCATTGATAGTCTAGGTTGGAGACCTGCAGCTAAGGTGATAACCAAGACAGCATTAGTAATTAGTAAAGCATTAATGCCCCATCTCAGATTGCAGATTGCCAGTCAGTATCCTCATTAGCAGAGCATTTTTTATGTCTACTAAAGTACCTGTAACGTTTTAGATCAGAGGCCCTGATGTGATTTAGTTTCATGAAATCATTTTCAAATGATATAGCAGAACCCCATTGCAACAAAGTTCTGTATTAAGAAATTTTTATACCTTTTGATCACCGTGCCTTAAAACCTTCTTAATCAGAGGTCAAATCAAGTCCCTCTAAAATCCAATAAGCACAAATCTAAAAGCTCCAAACTAATGAAGTTAGTCTGAAGGTTATATGTGACTTTTGACTCCAGGCATTGTGTTAAAAGGAATTCTACCATTTTGGCAACCCTTCTTGGAAGAAGCTAAATGTTTCCAGTTGGTCATCTCATTGGTCCACAAAACATATTATGCAGGGTGTATTATTTACTCGTATCTCACCTTGTTCAGAAATGATTTATGGGGTCAAGTAATCTGCCTAAGCAGGTATCATCTTAATCACAGAAGCGCTTAATTATTGATACACATAGTTATACATATACATAACAGCACTGACAGAGTCATTGTTTCCTTAATGACATCAAGCTTAAATGCAAAGGAAAAAGCTAAAACTTAGTGGTTATAAGCACAGACTTTGTTACCAGACAGCCCTGGGTTCAAACGTTCTTCTTGAATAAGCTATGTGAATCTATCTTGGAAAAGGTATCTAACTTCTTTCAACCTCAGCTTCCTTAGCTGTTAAACATTGATAATAATCCTAGCTACTTGATAAGTTTGTGAGATAATGAATTTAATACACAGAATGTCTGCGACAGATTAAATATAAGCAAACCTCTTGATTTCTTCACCCCTGAACATTCAGCTGAGCCTGAAAAGGCGCTGTCAGGGTTCTGCTTTCAAATAAGATATAAAATGGAAAACCAAGAAACTCAAGATAATGAACAATCATAGAACCCTTCAGAACAGAGATGGGGATAAGTCCTCAAGGACTGGATGAATCCAAAGATGCATAATTGCATTCTGTCCAAAAAGGCCTTTAGGAACCTCAAACTGAATGATGTAACCTCTTCTTTTTCTAAGCTGTTGGCGAGCAGTGCTTTCTCCTACGTAAATGATAAACCAATTTCTACAATGAATCATCAAAATATGCTGAAATTCATCTAGAAGAAAGGCTCTCTGAGAACAGGGCCAAAAATGAATAACATTTTTTCAAATAAAAATTTAGGTGGCCTTCCCTGGCCTTTCGGTTTCAGTCTGGGAACCCGTCAACAAATAATCCATTTAAAAAGTATTTCTATCTTTTGTAAAACTCAGTGAGATGGTATAAATGGTCACTGGCTACATTCTAGGTAGCACACTTGGTTTAAATATTAGAATGGAAAGAGTTCCATTTCTTGAGATTTGTCTAATTTTCTTACTCCTATCCAGGAATCACAATTAGACTATACAACCAAATTAATCATCAATAAAGAACACTCAGTTTGAAGTCACCTAATAAAGGGAAAACAATTACCTTCTTCATTTTTTTATCACTATTAGGAAATAAAGTGGGGTTCATACTAATAATATCCATGCTATTTAAAAATATGTGGAGATTTAGAGCCAAAGAAAGTATGTGATATTCTCAAAATACAAGTCATGAATGTTATATCCACACAATGGAATACCACTCTGCAATAAAAAGAAATGGATTATCTACATAAGCAACAGCATAAAGGAAACTCAAATGCATTCCAGTAATGTCAGATTCAATACTCACTGTATGATTCCCATTTTATGAAATTCTGGGAAAGGCAAAGCTAGCAGTGATGGAGAACAGATCAGTAGTTATTAGAAGGTATGAATGGAAAGAGGGCTTGATTACTAACAGACAGCAGACAAGACTTTTTTTTTTGAGTGATGGACCTATTCTGTATCCTAATCATGCCAGTGGTTACACAATTTGATGCATTTGTCAAATCTCATATAACTTATATCAAAAATATGAATTTCACTATCTAAATTTAAAAAATAAATTTTAAAAAGGAAAAACTGGTAATTCAATTTTTAGTGAGGCTTATCATTATTTTAAACTATCATAGACAAGTGGTTTCTCCTAAACAAAAAAGGACTTCATTAATAAAATCCCAGAGAACCCATATTTTATAATTGTCCCTGTATACCTCCATTCCACCCTTCCTGGCTGGATAGGCCAGAAAGCTAAACACCAAATTTCCAAGATTCCTTTGCATCTGGGTTCCACCAATTAGAAATACTTAAATATTGGAAGGGAAGTGGCCATCTTCCTGCTGTCACTACTCCTGGCAGAAAGATACAGGTTTCAGAGGAAGTTGTATCAGTAATAGCAACAGTGGTGGGCCCTTCAACTCAAAAGTCCAGTGGTGGCTACAACATTCCTCATTCTCCAGCCTTTCAGGCCATTTTGTAAGCATCCAATCACCTGTATTAAATCCTTTCTGCTGAAACACCTAGGGTGGTTTCTGATCTCTACTTATATAAAAGCCAGTTATTTATATTATAAAATACCCCTGCTGTGGTTCCTAAAGACTGTATTATTGAGACGTTCCAGAAATATTCAATTCAAATTTAGCAGTCAATGGCCAAAGTGAAACTACCTTCTGTTTTTCTAGATTTTTTCAATACCACTCAGTCTTTGCTCACTGTGTTGGAATGAGGACAAATTTTACTCTAACAAATTATCTCTTACACTTGAAAGCTCCAGCCTGATATACCAATAGTATCAACCCTAGTAGAAGAAAGTCGTCTACTCCTCAGGTATCTCAAATAAAGTCTCACAGTTGAGTTTGTTAATCCTAATAGGTCAGATCTGGGTATTCCCTCAGTTCCTGAACCAAAAACATTCCATCCCTAGCTGTGGGGGGTCACAGCCCAGGACATTCCCATCACTGACAAATGAAGACACAATATAAAACCTATTACCCAACAATCAGCCATTAGTGGTTGAAGAAGCATGTTCTTCATAGGTTTTTTATTTCTTATTACATTTGGATTTAAAATGTATCTTTCCTTCTCTGTTAACAATTAACCAGATTATTTAAGCCTAAAATAAGCACTGCAGACTTGTTTAAAGAAAAACTTCCCATGAGGTTTGGGAAACATAGCCTAAAGTATTAGGAATAAGCCTCATTTTTGGATTCCTAGGGATTGAGCTGCCAGTGTTGCTACAACCCTAGGGAGGATATGTGAGCAAATTCAATATGCTTACCCACCTTGCTCGAATGCTAAAACAAGCACAGAATTTTTGGCAAGGTATATGGCAGTAAGAAACGCATCAGTGAGGATAAAGGTCATGGAGGCATGGCTGAAGACACCTTCACATTAGGTGCATAGTAAATTTTTCTAAAGGAAATAGGAAATGAATAAGACATTCACATAATCTGAGCCCCGTAGGTGTAAAAAAGGTTGGCCTGGGATAACAACTGTTTTTTTTTTTAACCTCTGAAGCAGGGGTTGCTCATGGCAGTGAACGTTGACAGTCTTTGCCTCTAATACCATTTGCCCTTCTGCAGTGGACATTAATAGTCTTTGACCCTTAACACCGTTCCTCCTTCTATAGATAGGAATGCCCTCATGTTCATCTTGAAATCCTCCCCTTTCCTGCTCTCAGTTCCTGTGGTTTCCATAATACCGACTCCAGAAAGGAACCTTGCAACCACCTGAGCTATGACCTACCACATTTGGAGATGGAGTGCTCTTGGTCTAGGAATGGACAGAATACCCAGATCTGACCAATCAGGATTAACAAGTTCAATTCTGAAAGTTATTTGAGATACTTGGGAAGTAGAGTCTTTCTTCTGTTTAGTATAATGAGCTTTCTCAGCCTAGAACTGCCAATGACTGACAGTTAAAGCCAAACACAGCAGAAGGCATGGCAGAGAAATAGAAAGAAATCAAGTACAACTAGACTGATTGAGACCCTAGACCCAGCCACACTTAAAGAACTTTTTAAGCAATGTAAACCAAAAAGTTACCCTTTCCTTAATTAACACTCCTGGAGTCAACATATTAGTTAATTTGTTGATTTGCTTTGTTTGTGTCATCAAAAGAGGCTTTACTGAATTACCTGACTGTCTTAGTCCACTTCTGCTTGTAACAGAATATGTGAAACTGGGTAAGTTATAAAGGAAAGGAATTTATTTCTTACAGTTGTGAGGGCTAAGTAGCAGGTCAAGTGGCTACATCTGGTGAGGGCCTTCTTGCTTGTGGAGACTCTACACAGTCCAAGTTAACACATGGCAAGTGGGGTGAATATGCTAATCTGCTCAGGTGTCTCTCCCTCTTTTTAAAAAGCCACGAGTCCCACTCCCATAATAATTCATTAGTCCATCAATCCATTAATGAATTGATTCATTCATCAGGGCAGAGACCTCATGACCCACTCATGTCTTAAAGAACCCACATCTCAACTCTGCCACATTGGAGATTAAGTTGCAATATGAGTTTTGGGGTGGACCTTCAGACTATAGCACTGATTTACTGATTAACTAAAGGTTAATCTTCAGCCCAAAATGTTTTTTGCATATTTTCATATTTTGCATTTTTGCGTTTTTTGTGCATATTTTCATGTCTGTAAGGAGAGGATCTTTAGGTTTCATGAGATAATCAGATGAGTTTTCACCCCACGAAAGGTCAAGAACTGGTTTTCTAGAGAGAAAAAATACCTCAAAAGTTGACTAAAAATTGCCCTTTTATGGTACATCCTTATAAATAAACAAACACAAACCTTGACCAACTTCTACTTCCAAATAGAAAACTAGATATGGAATAATCACAAAAGAAAAGAAAGGAAGTAATTAACCATGATTATGTCAGTAAGATCTTCATAACTCTAAGAATTCTTCTTTTTGGAGGTACCACCCCAAATCATATCAAACAAATATAGTTTTTGGATAAGTCATAAGGATGTTGTAATTTAATTACAAGTTGTTTGTAATTTAATTACAAGTTGATATGATGTCATAGTTGATGAAATGTCATATTTGGCTTACATTTAATGAAGCTATCACTTTAATATTGTAGTTTTCTTCTCATATTTTAGAGCCAATAAATTTCCTAGTACTGAGAAACTATGTTTAGAGTATCTAAAGGATAAAATGATTTAAAGGGCTAGTTTTCAAAGTTGCTACCTAAGACTACGCACACAGTGTACCATGCTCCATTTTCATCCATTTTATAATAAATCTGGCTTGTTCCACTTGTGACATCTCAGGTCGCCTATGCCTACCCTGAAGTGATCACTGCACAGGGCTAGTTCTTCTTTGTTAATTTCAAAGGTTCTACTGCTGGAATTAATGGATCCTTAAGGAATTTTTCCCATAAATTTTGCACTTCAACATTAATCTAATTTATAATTTTTTGCACTTTACCATTACTTTTCCAATTTATAATATTGAGACACATACAACTATACAAGATCTAACAATGAATCAAAACAAAACAAAACCCAAAGGACGGAGAAAAAAGGCCTACAAGCATCAGATAGGTAAAATACAACGAAAACAACAGCTACTAAGTATTAAATTGGAATAGGAGTGAAGCAAACTTACAGAGAAAACAAGTTTTTTCTGGATTTGATTACAGATGTGTGTGGAATAGAACCGATTACTGATAGATAACATATTATGAAAGTAAGGGGAAGGTCACAATATCTTTATCTAGAACAGTGCTTCTCTGACTTTAACCTGCAAATGAATTACCAAGTGATCTTGTTAAACAAACCAACAAAATGAAAATTCTGATGCAGTAGACCTGGAGCAGGGACAGAGATTCTGAGATTCTGCAATTCTCACAGATATTCCAGTAATGCTGATGTTGACCATCAGGAGAACACACTTTGTGTGTAGCAAGGCTCTAGATTTCAAAATTTTTGTGTCTTTTTACAGATTTCACTTCAACTTGAATCAACTTGCCAACATATCTATAATCTTATTTCTTTCTAAACAGTGTTAAAAGTTTATATGTTTCGCAAGTGATTTCTCGTCACCACAGGTAAAAAGAACATTTCTTTCAACTTTCTTTTTTCTAAGTATTATTTTTAGAATGGTGGTCCTCAAATTTGAGCATGCACTAGAATGTCCTGGAGGACCAGCTAAGACAGCCGAGTCCTACCCCCCAAAGAATCAGACTCAGTAAGTCTGCAGAGATGGAGAATCTGCCTTTCTAACAACGTGCCTGTGATACCGCTGGGTCCAGGCACTGTACTGAGGCAGTGCCTCCATCCGGATCCCCGCTGGAAGTTTCTGTAAGAACTGATGCCAATGGAAAATCTTTAGCATCAGAGAATAATCAAGTATGGGAGTTTTAGAAGACCTGAGATTAATATTTTCCAAAGCCCTTGTTTTGCAGGTGAAAGGATTCTGTACCAGAAGGACTGGGGTGTCATACCCAGGGCCACAGAACTGGTTACAGGAGCAAAGTGAGCACCAGAACTCCATTCTTTTGCTGACACCCCACAGGTCTTGTCCCTACATCACTGCTGATCACCTTTTTCAAGTACACCTCGATCACTTACTTATGGGTCCCTACTAATCTAACACTGAACACATGTCAGTCCCACCAGTAATTCTCCTTTTAGAAATAATCTCTAAGAAAGGCTTTCTAAGTGTGGCCTAAGGGCCTCTGCCATCCATTAGAATCACCATGAGGCTTGGGCTTCCTTAAATAATCAGATTCTTAGAGTTGGCCCCAAATTACTCAATTTGTCCCTCTTGGGTTGGTATCTGGGAATCTTCAAGCGTATCTACCCATACCCATCTAGGTGGCTGATAAACAGGTCAAAAAATGATGGCTCTCAACCTTGACTGCATGTTAGAATCGCAGAGGAAGGAAAGGTTTAAAAATCCCAGTATCCAAAAAAAAAAAAAAAAAAAATTTCTGGTGTCCAGGTTGCATCCAGAACAATTCAACTGGAATTTCTGCAGATGGGTCTCAGGCATCAGTTTTCAAAGCCACCCAGGTGATTCCAATATGCAGCCAAGATTGAGAGACAGTACTTCAAAGATTTCCAAATACTTCCATATTTCTATCCAGTAAAAAGATACTACATCTCCAGACAAAATGATACTTTGTTTTAATGAATACAGAAATGTGGTCACATAGAATAAGTGCATCAGAGAAGTTGGCTTCAACAATTCCAACCTCATCCAGTGAAGGTATACATTTTTATTCCGGCAACATAAGCACGGATAAAAGTTTTGAATTTGTGTCAGAAGGGTTCCACTGAAGTGGAGCTTTCTGCTTGCCCAGAGAATTAGAAATTCTTATTATTTGTATCTGGTTACTTCTGACTCTTACAAAGCAAGGATTTTTATAGGAAAATAATTTCTGTGGATTTTCCAATCAGGTTACTAAATAATTAAAGCTTCCCTGCGCCAATGAACAGATTGATTTACTAGTAATGGCAGGTTGCAGGGACACCCATTAGTTCCCAGGACCCTTTAGGGAGTAAACAAGATAAAATGAAGACAGAATTCCTGCAAGGCAGAGTGTTGGAAATTTATCTCTTTAGACTTCAAAGTTCAAAACATTAACGGCTTGGATTTCTGAATTGCTGCCAAGGACATTCTACCTGGTGAGCTTCTTGAGGGAGTCTGTATTCTAAACAGACTTATTACAGAATTATTAATTTCTCCATAATCAAAAGTTGTCATTTAGCTTACAAGGGCTTAAGCTTTATAAAAGGGATGCATTTCCAAAGACTTTAAAAACTTGCAGAGCTGGATGTGAAAACTGAGGTAGTATAGTGATAGTCTACGTGACCTCAAGATAATAACTATCTAACTAAAAGGGAGCTTGCTGATACTTGCATTTTGGCCATGATTTTAACAACTTTTATTGCTTTTCTCTTTCCCTTTTTCATCCCACTGATCACTCCTCTGGTGCCAACACAGAATAAAACGCATTAGGGTTCACACATGAGACACAAAAACTGGTTTTCTTTTGAGCAGAGGCAGCTCTCTCCAGCCTGGTCCTGAACCCTAAATTTCCATCAGAAACACCTTCAAATGACAGCTCGGTGGAGGTGGGGGAAGGCATTCAGCTGAAGCTCAGCCCAAACAATTTACCCAGCAAAGGAAAAAAGGAAGGTACCAGTGGAAGAAGCCATCTCAACAGCTCCATCTGTGGCTGGTTCTTAACTTTCTCCTCCGTCTAATTAGCATTTCTCAAATGCCAATGCCCTAAAATTATCAGATCTTGTTAACTACCAGACTCTGATTCAGTAGGTCTGGGAAAGGCCCACGATTCTGCACTTCTAAGCTCCCAGGTGATAATAATGATGCTGGTCCATGGACCACATTTTCAACAGCAAGGAACTAGATTTTGTTCTTGGTAGAAAATACAGTGATGGTGAAAGACCTTGTCTCCTGTCCTAGACCTGCTGAAATCAAGGGTAGTGGTCAATTTTGGAGAGCTCGTCAAGCTCAGAACTCCTTTCTTTGACAAATATTATCAGACCCCTATTCACAAGACTATCAATGAGACCCATATTTGTGCTGGGGTCTTGCCACTGGCCAGTACTGATTGGACCAAGGAGGGACATGTGCTCAAATCTAAACCAATCAGCTTCTTCCTTTCTTGAGCGTTTAGGGTTAAACTTCAGGGATCCTAGTTAAGAGTTGCTTGAACTAGGGGAAGTAAATATCTGGGACAGTCACCTTACCTCATGTGGAAAGAAAAACAGGGACAGACAAAAACAGCATTGGAAAAGCAGAGATAAGAGAGCACCAGAAAATCAATCGCTGCCTCCATTCTTTAAAGCTTTCTAGTTCATACTTTCAGATCCTAACCCTTCTTGCCCTGAGATTCATGAACACAGCCCTGTATTCTTTCAACACATTTCCCCTCTTTATTGCTTCAACTAGCTTGACAGAGTGCCTGCAAAGCCCAATGCAAAGGGAATGCAGTTTCACTTTTCATCAGAGAACACATTGGTATGTCAGTCCAGAAGTTCTAGGAAACATCCAGGCTCTGTCCCAGATGTCAGGATCTTAGAGGAATAAATAGTTCATGTCCAGACTCAACGGTAGCAGGCAGCTTCCTGGGGCTTCCGGTGGAAAACCATGTAAACTTCTGCAAGTCATTTAAAAAGAGCCTTCATTCCCTCATGGAATGCCAGACAGCATCAACTCTTCTAACTCCTCTAATATTAAGACTGTTTACTTCATCCTACTTCCTTCCTTCCTACCTAACTCCAACCTTATCATCCTTACATGCCAAGGAAAGGAAAACTCTGCCTAGTCTTCCATCCTGTGCAGGTGACTCCCATCCTGCCCCAAGCGAAACTAGTGGCTGGCCCACAGAAGGCATCCAGGAGGTAGGAGCTATGATTTTTATAAATTCTTCCCTCCCGGCTATTCACTCACTCACTCACCTAACTTTGATTCTCCCATCTTGCCTCAATGCACACTCTTTCTTATTATAATCCTTCAAATGTCTCCGATTTTCCTTTTTAAAAAAAACTAATGATTTTCCTCAAATGGCACCAGCTCCTGTATTCCTATAATGACCATTCCTTGTCCCACTCACCCTACCCCACTCATTCCCTTAACCATAGAAGACAATTCCGAATCTTCGCTTTCCAGAATGACCACCACATCCCATCTTTTATGACATGTATTAGACTTGGCACAGGTGGAATTCACCTAGGCAATGCTGGTTTACACCAAATGAGTCATTAAAGGTAAACAGCACAGCAGAGAGGAACCGGCAACCTTCTGCCTCCTTGAGACAAGGACAGAATACAGATTCACTGTTGTCCTAAGATGCAAGGTTACAGCTCCATGGCATTTTGCATTAATGAAGTTTCTGCCTTTTCACCTATCGATGGGTACGGCAGTGTACAACCAGTCTGTTTTCATTAAAGATGTGTCCTTGGATATGTTTTCCACATCCACAGGGAAGAGTTCCATTCACCCAATATTAACAGCTTAGGAAATCACTATTGATTATGACAAGGTAAACGTGTCATTATCTCTTTACTTATGGGATCCATTATACACTAAAAGTCAAGAAACAAACATGTTCAATCTGTACCACAATAAAAATGCAGTGTATCCATTCTACATGTAAATTCTTAGAACATTTTTAATTGATTTCTCTAAAATGATCTATTTCATACCATTAAAACCAGGCTTATGAAGAATATTAAATCCCATAAAAAGCATTCACAGTATAATATCCTTTGGGAAAAACACAACACATATACACCGTACATACCCTAAGTTTTTTAAATGTTTATATGTATATGTCTATAAATAGCAGAAATAAATACAACAAAATGTTATTAGTGGTTATGTCTGGATGACAGGATTACAGCAAGTATTTAATTTCTTCTTTGTAACTCTGAGTTTTCTAAAATCTTTTCAGTGCACACGCACATGTAGGGTTAGAGAAGTAAACATTACCAAAATATGTATGTGGTGTACGTTCAGTAAATAAAAAACAATTCATGCATCCCTCCTGTTTTCACTGTCCTGTTGGAGGCACAGCTCATCACACTAGTGGGATTTGCTCACATGCATCTTGCACTGCGTGTTAGAAATGAAGCACACTACAGGAAGTCTGCTGGGTTCTTCAAAAGCGCCTTAGACTGAAAGGACAAGGTAAAGAATCAGTTTTGAAGTTCGTTTGAAAGTGATAACTCTTGCCTCTCGGACTAATACATCTGGGGT
The DNA here is from genome assembly GCA_963574885.1 of Lepilemur ruficaudatus. Lineage (NCBI taxonomy): Eukaryota > Metazoa > Chordata > Mammalia > Primates > Lepilemuridae > Lepilemur > Lepilemur ruficaudatus. The sequence continues at coordinate 21,717 of CAUYRT010070467.1, read as the reverse complement.
GGTGGAGGAAAAAAATGATGGCTTTAATACTTTTCATGCAACTTTTCCTCTTTTTTTATTTCTAAACATACTGCTTCTTACTGTCCAAGGCAATGTGTTCTGTTCTATGACAGCCTTAACTGTTACAACACATTTCAACATTTATTTTATTTCTTTAAGGAATTTTTATTTGGAAAATACAGAAAATGTTCAAAACTAAGTAAATAAGATCGTAAGTCTATGATCATCTCTCTCTAAAAATTTATAAAACAAGAATATGAAGCCCCCTCTGCCTGTCCAATAAGAGTTCTGAGAAATAACTATTCCCAGTTATTGTATATGTTCATGTACACACATGCATATATCATATAAACGTCTATGTTAATGTCAGCATATACATGTATACCTATAATTATAAAAGATACATAAACATAAATGTTTTGAAAATTAAAATGACATCACTCTATATATATTTCTTTGCAGTTTGCATTTTTCAAAACACACAGAACACATTTCTCAAAGGGAACCGTTGGATCAAATGGCACATACATTCTAAAATTTAATACTGCCCAATTAACCAAACAAAAAAAGAAAACTATACAAGATATCTACTTAGCAACTTTCTTAAAAAGAATATAATTATTTTTATTATTAAAATTAAAACATTCCTGTAGACTGGGGTGGGAGGAAGAAATGCATTAAAAGTCAATGGTGTTTTATATTTTTTCTTCAACAGGGTGGCAATTAAAGGTGTTTTGTTGTCTTGTTATTCCTCACACCTTTCATATATTTTACAAATATCCTTTCAAAGCTTCTCAATATTTAATAAAGATAATTTTCTAAATCATGTAAAAGGCATAAAACAAAAGGCCTTCCTTTCTCATTGCACCCCACTCTGCCTCCAAAATGATATAAATAAATCATTTCTTATTTCAATTCTCCTAATGTACCTCCATATCTCTAGATCAGGGATTGTTCAATAATAGTATAGTGTGATTTGTGATTTTAAATTTTCTAGTAGTCATGTTAAAAACAATTTTACAGATGGTAAAATTAATGTTAGCCATGTTATTTAACCAAATATACCCCAAAATATTATTAGTTATATGTACTCAATACAAAAATTACTGAAATATTTTACATTCTTTTTTCATATTAAATATTTGAAATCGATCATACATATTTTACACTTACAGCCCATGTCAATTTGAACTAGCCATATTGAGTGGTGCAATAAATACATGCGGCAGCTAGTGGGTACTGTGTTGGAAAACGTACCTCTACATAATATGCTCGCATCTCTGTATCTTGATTTGTCAACTTAAAAATCACCATCTGACTCCACGGTATGCCATTCCCTCCTTTTCTTCTCTTTCCATCTCCACCAGTATTCTCTCAATATTGTGTTTTTCAATTGACTTTTACAGCCTTATATTTAAACTTCTCTTTCTTAATTCACCAAATCAAGACAGTTTCTCTTATCTCCTCTCTCTGTAAAACGACAGATCAGGGTCCCTGTATTTCCCTTCACCTCTTTTCCTCTTTCTACCTCCAAGCCTTTCTCCAGCAAGCTATTACTTTTACATTGCCAAGGTTATATCATGTTCTGTACTATAACTTTCTTTATACATGGATTTTTAAAATTTTAAAATGAATAAAATTTATAATATCAAAATTATATAATAATTATTCTCTGCAGAAATAAGTAGTAAGTATGAATACAGAGAGAAGGTCATATAATATCATCACTAAACTTGTGCTACTGAAAAAACATTATCAAAGAAAAAGTGACAAGAGGTGGCCCCAAATATTGTAACTACATCTGCCCACTGAACATTCTATTTTATCATACTTTCTGTTACAGAAAATTCATTGGCTTTTAGGATTTTAGAGTTCACTAACAATCTTATTTTAATTATGTCAGTTTTTCTCAAAGATTTACCAAATAACTAGTATCTTACAATTTTTTTTAAAAAATTGCTTTCCTTGCTTTAGTTTATCTACTTGTTCGTGGAACCCACACTTCCCCCTTTTGTTTTGCTGAGCTTACACTGCATTAATTCTTTTAGGAATGATCTGAGGGCGATCAAATAACTTAGCTCCGACTTGTCCAAAAATACTTTTATTTTCCCTTCCTACTAAATTTGCAGCATGGCTGAGAAACAGAATTGCAGATTGAAAATAATTTTACCTCCAAACCATGGAGGCATGCTCTTGTCCTCTAGACATTATTTTTGTGGTCAACTCTCCACCCCACTCCCATTTCTGGAAACTTTTAGCATCCTCTCCCCCTTTCCTTGGCATTCTGAAATATCATGGAGATGTGTTTAGTTACTGGCCCATTCATATCATTTCCTACTTTACATTCAAAGGGCTCTGGTCTGAAGATTTGAGAATTAAAACATTTGTGTGTTTTTAATTATTTCCTCCACTTTTTTTTTCAATTTCCTCTTCCTAGACCCTCCGCTAGAAGACAGAGGACCACTTGGAATGATTTTCTAATGTCTCAACTTTTCACTCATATTTTCCAACTCTTGGCTCTTTTGCTGTGTTGTCTGGGAGGTTTCTTCATCTTTTCTTTCAGCCATTATACCTTTTTTTTAATAGTCAACAGTGAGACTTTAATTTCCAAGAATTCCTTCTTGCTCTAGAACTGTTTCTTTTCCATAGCAGTCTGTCTGTAACTCTGATAAAATTTAGAATTATTTTAAGGGTTGGCCCCTTCTCGTACTTATTTCTGTTTCTTTCTGTCTCGGTAAGTTTGTTCACACCGAACCTTCTCTTTTAGTTATTTACTTCTCCCTAATACCTGTTGATTCTACTTTGTTTGATCATGTTAATGAATGATTTGTAAGCCAAAGAAGAACCTAGATCCAAATACACATATCCACAGTGCTTCTTCATTTCTGCTCAACAAAATGAGGATCATTCAATCTCTGGCCACCTCAGAAATAGTTTTTAATGATCCCTTAATCGTTGAAGCCCTAAGAACCGTGAACCATTTAGATTAAAAAATTGCCTTTCTTACTTCAGTTTCCAAGATTATGGCAGATGAGGGTCTACTGTGCATTATTTCAGAGTCAGCATTTATCTGACAGATAAAGGGTTATGGTTATACTTAATCACAATGGCTATATTGAAACAGAGTTTAGAATTAATTCAGTATCACAGAAGTTAGTTGAAAAAAGTTTCACTGACACTTAAAGCTTAAACAATAAATGGATATATTTATTTTCATGCTATTCCCACTTGTGCCATTTTAGGGCATCCTATTAAAGCAAAAAGACACAATTAAAATTGTATAGGAACCTCCCTCCTTTCTTATTATGGTAGTCTACACCCCCCAAAAAAATAAATAAATACTACCTCAGAGAGTAAGATAAGAATATCAAGATACACAAGAACTGAAACGGTCTCTGTGTGCCTATTTAATTGCTTTTCTCTCAAACATGTATCAGGTACATATTTTAAGAAAGTTATTGAGTAACTGTTCCTTCTTCAAGTACTCTGAGTTCATAAAATCTGGTTGTACTGTGTAGTCATCTTCCATCAGAACAATAACTTGCTTAACAAAGTTCGATGTCGTCTTCCATCTATTTCACCTTCAGTCTTAAATATTGCTAACCCATATTCTAAGGGTCACATCTAAATACAACAAAAGTCCTCGGGAAAACAGGAAAATATATTTCTGAAGAAAACCACTCTCAAGTAATTATACATGCATGTTATGCAACATTTACATAAAAATGTGAATAATGTTATTTAATTTTCCAACTCAGATGGAAAATAAGCTGCCAATACTGAGGATACTTAAAAAGATATGTTGCCCAGGGGAGAAGATGATACAATGTTAAATATCTGTAATAAAATATAACAGCCACCAAAACTAGAACAGATGCCTCAGCAGATGGTGTGCAACTTGCCCACCCAACATCCTTTCTCTTGATTTTGGAGAGTGATGAAAATGAACCCAACTAAAAATACCTGCTTCCGGAGGCTTCCTTACAATTAGTGGTAGCCTTGTGACCCTGTTTAGTTCAATCAGAGGTATGTTGAGATTTGGGGTAAGTTTCTACTTTTCTAATAGGTATAATAATTTTTCCTGCTCCCTTCTTTTTCGTTTCTGCTGGGAGTGTGCATGTGATACCTGAAGGTGCAGCATCCACCTTGCAACCATGAGGCAATGAGCATCAGGATGAAGGCTTATCAACTAAGGATGCTGTCAAATAAATATAAGCAGTTTAACCACAGGACCAGTTCTACTCTGTCTTATAACTGCAGGGACAGTTCTAACACGCCCTATTCTATTGATGACAAGATGTCAAGTTACTTTACAGGCATAGAGCCAAGAAGTTGCAAGTCATGTAGCTGGAGCACGCACAGAAGACTTCAACCTCAAATAACACCCGGAACTAAAGTCTCACCCCTCTCACAGAACCAAAAGATTAAGACATGACTGGGACCTGAATACTTCAAAAGCAAGGAGTCTGTTGTCTGGGAATGTCCAGTGATAAGACTCCTTTCCATACCTTACCATCAGTAGTCTTGTTTGAAGTCTTTCCAATGAAAACTTGCCCTGCCAGTGCTTCTGCATAGCAACCTGTCCTCCCTAACCCATAAAACTTGCCCCAAACCCCAGGTTGGGGAGACAGATTTAAGTTTTGCCTCCTGTTTCCTTGTCAGTCAAGTTGCAATGAAGCTTCTTCCTTGCTCAAAAACCAGTGCCACAGTATTGGTTTCTACATGTATCAGGGAGTGAGCCCATTGCTGGGTAAAACCAGAGGCTGGATCCCTGATGGAATCACTTAGCTCCTGCACCAGCTCTGGATTACCTACCTCTGACCTTCTTGTTACATGAGACAAATACGAACCTATGTGTTTAGACACTCTGTGGCTCTCAGAACTCATTCCTGATCTATACACTGGCAATATGTGAACCTTAGTTGCTCCCTAGTCATTTGTATACAAGGACTTTAATGCTTGAGCATAACAGAGATGACTTTTACCTTTATAAAACTTCCTTTAAACGTCAGATACAGATGTATGATCCCTTATCTAAAATTCTTGAGGTCTGACATATTTCAGAATGTAGAAAGGTAATATGGTGCATGTACCACAAACTATGCAATACTCTCAACAGATTGGAGCAACATACTTCAGTCGAGGGGTTGACAAACTATGGCCAGTGGGCCACGTCCAGCCTGCCACCTATTTTTGTAAATAAAGTTTTATTGGAACTCAGCCACACCTTCATTTACATATCATCTATGGTTGCTTTCATGCTACCATGGTAGGGTTGAATACTTGCAACCGAGACAATATGGCTCATAAAGCCTAAAATATTCACCATCTGGCCATTTACAGAAAAAATTTCCCGATTCGGAAAAAATACATGGGTATTTATGGAGTAAAGTCTATCGCTATTTACTCTAGGTGGGATAAATACTATATATAAGCTTCCATGGGTTCAGGCATGATTTTGCCATTAAATGTATGCCAAACTTATGAAAAAACTAAGTTTTCCAAGTTTTGATGCTTTTGGAATTATGGAAAAAAGAGACTGAGGATCTGTAACAGAGAAGAAAGAAGAGAAGTTCTCTAGACTGGTCTAATCCACCAAGGAGTAGTCACAGCACTGGTTAATCCTTTAATGTCTGAAATCCCAACACACTTTAAAAATCCTATTGACCGAGGGCTCTAAGAAATAAGGAGGCAGAACACCACAATGAAAAAACATCAGCTGATAAGAAGAATGATTTCTAATCCACCATTCTGCTAACTTGTATATATTGCTCTTCTCTGAGTCTGTTTTCAAATCTATCAAAGGGAGCCAAAGTATTACCAGTTCTGCTGAGGGCCACAAAAGATGGTGAGGTTATTTGGGAAAGCGCTATGAGCAAGGTACAACACACCCACGTGTTACCTATATTAGATTATACTCCATTACATATGCAAACATAAATATATATTTTACTAGACAGAATGTGCATTTAATTATTAGCTATCCCTCTTTTACTAAATAGAGTGTTTGTTTGCAGAAGAGTCGAAATTTCTCTGGGCTTCCAAAATGTGAGATGGTTACTCATAATATTCCTTAATTCTAATACTAGAAAGTTGATAGTATGTTTTTACTATTTTGCTATTCTACACGTAATTTGAGTCATATGGACCCTATTTCTCAGGGAGCCTAACAGCCAGCCATTTGACCATTTATAATAAATATCCAAAAATTTCATGGGAACTTCAGCATATTCACTTTTCTGTTGCAATGTAAGTACTAGACAAGGATGATATGATAGGTAAGATAACATTTTTTAATCCTACATCATAACTTTAAAGTTCAAAAATTATATTTTCTAATCTGAGACTTTTTATCGTAGGATCTATATAGTTAAACTACAGACTTCACTTTCAAATGGAAGCTGAAGAACTGATTGTGTTGGCTAACTCCTGTATTTCTTCAAATGCTCGCTCTTCACACACCTTTTCTTATACAACTTAGACAAAAAATGCTTATACATTAATGATGATTTCCAGAGACTGATAGGATTCTTAAAATTTAGTTCTCTTCAAATAAATACCTAGTTATTTTTTACATAATAGAGTTATTTATCATACAGCCTAAACGCTATAGAGCCTAAATTTTAGAGAAGTCCTTTCATTAGATTTGACAGCAATTACTCATCATAGAAATGTATCCCATACAGAAATTTCTCTACCAAAAAACAGGTTAGATTTCAAAAAGGCTGTTGGTCAGTGTTTTTGTTTTTGAGTCCAAGGGACATAAACATCATGCCTTAGAGCTGGGCAGACTGAACATGCTTCTGTTCCAACACGGCTTTGTTTGTACTGATGAGAGCCTCTCAGTTGAAGATTTCTAAAAGAGGGACACCTAGTTTTTCAAGTATGTTCTGCTAACAGTGTGTTCTCAGAAGAGAAACCTAGTATGTCTAATTTGCAACAGAGGCATGTAAATCTGAAAGGCTATGTTTTTGAGGTATGTGCACATTCTGAGTGTCCAGGAACCCTGAGAACTACACATGGGCAGCTTACAATGTACCCAAATATGTTCGTAAAATCACATTGAAGTTTGAGCTGATAGATTCAAGAGCTGCTTTAAATGAACAGACTTCATGCCTACCTCATTTGAGCTTATCGTCAAGGAAGAGCCAAAACATAATAAGCAAAACAACTGCAAAAATATGAGCACCTGAAGGAAATCAATTGTGGAACTGTGCAAGATGCCATCTGAAAGTGGAAGAACTAAGACAAAGGCCAATGTCTATCTAACACTGGTGCAGAGTCAATGAATAACAGGGCAACAGAGAAGGGAGATGCGTTTTCACCGGGATGGGGATTGGGAATGGGGATGAGGAGCTCGAAGGAACTGGCAATCCTTGATGGCCTTCCGGATTGGGTCTGAGTATATATCAGCACAAAACAGGAACCCTAACCTGTCCACCACCTGGAGAACAAGAAAAGGTGAGAAATCAGGAACCTGCTGACAGGGAAGGAGATGAAAGAGTTAGCTAGTGAGTGAAGAAAGACCAAGAACGTGTGACTCCAGCAAATAGAACAGATTGCAGATTCTAGCCAGGGCCCTCTCTCTCCCTGCTGGAAATGTGCACAGACCAGTGAGAAGCAAAGCAAGCATGGAGACCACTGTCGGTTACTCACCCAGAGCCTCCACTGCAATATTGCTTGGGCTACAATGGGTCTGATTAGAGAAGATGGATTCGGATTGGTCTAGGCCAGTGGTTATCAAACTTAGCTGCTATATTCATCAGGGTTCTCCAGAGAAACAGACCCAATAGAATATATAGAGAGATATAAAGAGACATTTATTATGTGGGATGGATTGGTCTGCATGATTATGGAGGCTGAGAGGACCCACAATCTGTTATCTGCAAGTTGGGGCCCCGGAAAGCTGGTGGGGTAGTTCCTGTCCAAACCAGAGGCCTGAGAACCTGGGGAGCCACGGGTGTGGAAGTCTTAGTCTGAGATCAAAGACTTGGGAACCAGGAGCACAGATGCACAAGGACGGAAGACAGATGTCCCAGCTCAAGCAAAGAGAAGCAAATTTATGCTTCTCCTGCCTTTTTGTTCTTTTCAGGTCCTTAGCAGATTAGATCATGATGCCCACCCATATTGGTGACAGCAACCTTCTTTACTCAGTCTAATTTCCTCCAGAAATATCCTCACAGACATTCTTAGAAATAACATTCTACCAGCTATCTGGGCATCCCTTATCCCAGTGGAATTGACACATAAAATTAACCATCACAGCTGTCTGTGAAAGTTCCTGCAGCCAATCACAATGAGAGCCAAGATTGAGAACAACTTAGACTAGAATGTCTCAAACTTTAACGTGCATTCAATTGAAATGTAGATTTTACTTCAGTAGATCGAGGATGGAACCCAAGATTTAGCAGTTCCAGCAAACCCCCAGATGATGCTGACACTGCTGGTCCTTGGACCACAGTTTGAGCAGCCAGGGTCCATACCCACACTGTCCACTGTGACAGCTACTGGCCACATGTGGCTGTTAAGTACCTGAAATGTGGCTAGTGTGACTGAGGAACCAAACTTTTAATTTATTTTAATTTTCATTAATGTAAATTTACATTTAAAATCTGATACTGATTTGGTTATTAGAAAACTTTCAATTATACATGGAGCAATTTAGGTATGTGAATCCTTTCAATTGTGACATTTATGAGATACAAATATAGACCAAGTATATCTGATGAACATTTAGTATCTGAATTGTGATGTGCTGTCAGCATAAAATACAGACTTAATTTTGAAGATGTAGTACAAAATAAAGACTTTAAAATATCTTATTAACAGGTTTTATATACTGGTTGCACACTGAAGTGATAACAGAATGGATATATTGGTTACATAAAATATGCTATTAAAACCAATTTCACCTGTTTCCTTTTTACTTTAAAAAAATGTAGCCAATAGAAAATTCAAAATTATATATGTGGTTAGCATTATATTTCTTTTAGACAGCACTAGTCAGACCTAAGGCAATTGAGGCCTTTATTCTTGCCAGTAATTATTATTGCCAGTAATTGATCTAAGGGGTGGGAACTAAGAGGAAGGCTGCACCTGGCCTTCTGAGCAAGAGATTATTCCGTAATAAAAAGAGAAAGCCATATAAGAACAAAGTTCTTTGTCTCTGCCTCTTTCCAGCCCATATTTAAATGTAGCTAAGGGAGACACAATGTACAGAGTTCTGCAGCCATTTTACGATCACGATGAGAAAAGAGTCTGGGTCTTTGTAGTCACCACTGAGTTGCCCATCAACATAAGACCCTGCACCTCCAAATTTCTTGTGGGATAAAAAACAAATGTTCTTACAGTTTAAATTAGTGCTACTTAAATATTGCTGTGCACATAAATTACCTAGACATCTTATTCAAATGCAGATTCCCTTTTTAGCAAATCAAGCGTGGGTCATGAAATTCTGAATTTCTACCAAGCCCCCAGGTGATGTCCATGCAGCCACAGGGAACACATTTTCAACAGCAAGGCTCAAACCGAAATTACTTAGGTATTCTAGCACTTGCTGTGAAAGCATTCCTAATGGACACAGAAGGCAAAGCCAACCTTTTCCTATTAACAACATCTCCATTCATGATCATGACTGACCAACTGGGGATCCAGGACCTAGGAATCCGTCCCTTCATCAAAAGATAATAGCAAGAGGGCAGAAAGCAAGAGTTCTATGGTTATATGAGTTTGAAAGAAGCTTGGGTAAAAAGTTAAAACACATTTCTCTATTATTGGACACATATAGTCAGTACTATGCTAGTATCCTCTTTAGTTTTGAAAGCATTATTGATTATGGAGTTGATTACAAAACACTTTCTTTTCACAAAGAATATCATTGCAGTAATATGCCAAGCAACAGATTTTGGAAAATGCTGTATTATCAGGTCATGAGTTAATAGAAAACATCATGGCCCACAAGTCATGATGCCAGAGAAGATACAATTTGTGTGGTACTAAATGTATAAGAAGCATGGAGTTTGGGGTGAAGTAATCTAGATTCAAATTACTCACCACTGTGTCATACGCATCACACACCAGGTGTGTGACAATGGACAAGTCACTTACACTCTGTGAATTGAATCCCTCATTTGCAAGGCAGGAAAATAATGCCTGCCTACATAACAGAACTATGGTAAGAGTAACATGTGCTCACACATCTCAAAATGATACTTCTTGGATGTACAACAGACTTAAATTTATATATATTTATATATATATATTTATAACTACACAAAGGCATCATGGAATAAAATATATAACTCAACTGGGAGAAAATCTTGGCTTCCTGAACATCTTGGGGAAATTCATTCACTTTCCTCTGCTCTTAAGCATACTTCATAGACCAGCTGCATGTGTTTGGAAGTGCTATAAAGCCACAAAGCTCAAAGAGTTTAAGGAAGGCTTGTGGGTATCACCTGGCAACTGCAGGCTGGCTACCCAGTATCCATCCCAGGGTGTGGCCACCACTCTCTGCAGTTCGTGGGTTCAGATATATGAAGATAGGATGCCCAGAGTTCATAAAGCTTCAAGGAACTGATTCATTACCATGAATCAAGAGGAGGTTGAAGGATTTTTTAAAAGTGCCAGTTTATAAATTATAAATACTGATTTATGAGACAAATTAAGTAACTCTTAAGTGGATCATAGCCTTTGACCAGTGAAATTATTTTCTGTTTAGAGACAATGATGCACATGAAGAAACTATTCCCTGATGGGTAGTGTTGATGACCATCTGTCAATTCTTTGCCTGTTTCCTTTTTCTATACTTCCCTCCCTTCTAACTAACTGATGTGTTCTTGGGATAAACCTTTATACAGAATCATTCACTTGCTCAAAAAATATTTACCTGGTTTTTTTCAGTGTGGCTATATGAACACGATATAGACATGGTCCTGTCTTTTCCATAGGTTAAAATATAAAGGCGAGATAAAGCACGCATGCGGATAGCAGCACGCTGAGATAGTGTCTCACGAAAGCCTTATGAAAGGCACATAGAGCATTTCTGGTGTAGGGGATGTGGTGGGAAGAATATAGCTCCCAAAAGATGCCCATTTCCTATTGCCCAGAACCTGTGAGTATGTTAGGTTACAGGGCAAAGGGAAATTAAGGCTACAGATGGCATTAAGATTGCAGATCAGCTGACCTTAAAGTAAAAGAGATTATTCCAGAATATCCAGGTGAACCAATGGAATCACAAAGGTCCTCACATGGGGCAAACGGATGCAGAAAGTAAGAAACAGAGAGATGACATTGTAAAAAAGACTTGATGGTTTTGTAGACAGAAGGGACCGGCAAACCAAGGAATGCAGGCAACTTCTAGAAGCTGGAAAAGGGAAGGAAACGGGTCCTCCTCTAGAGCCCCTAGAAAGGCACACAGCCCTGCCAACTCCTTGATTTTTAGCTCTGTAAGACCCATCTCAAACTTGTGGCTTCCAGAGCTACACAGTATTAAATTTGTGTAAAGTCACTAACTTTGTGGCAATTTTCTACAGCAGCAATAGAAAATTAATACATGGGATCAGAGAAAACTTCTTGAAGGAACCAGCCTTGAAGTTGGGTCTTAAGGAATTTAAAGACATATCTGTGACTCAAAAAATTAAAAATATATTTCTCCACACGTTAAAGGATTCACTGGGTCAGATTTAAATTTTCCATTCAATGAAAAAGAAAACAAAAATAAATAACACAAACTTTTTAACGTAATTTTTACTAAATTAATCTCATATAAAAGGCAGCCAGCCCTTTTCACATTCTAGTATGTATGAGAGATGACCCAATTATTAATTGAAAAAACTGCGTATTGCTCTGAGAACGTCAAGTGATTATCACATTTATTCCTAATCTTATAAGCTATCCCATTATCCCATATCCAGAACTATTCAAGGTAACCTGGTGTATTAAAAGATTTCCAAATTTGGTATTAGTTTCAACCAAATCAAAAAGCCTCAAAGTCAGGAGGATTTAGATGGCCTTAAGATAGAAAAGTACAAATGTCACCCACATAAAAAAATGCCAGAGTTCAAGTAAACACAATTTTACATGGGTTTTAATCATAGTTCACCCACACACACACACACACACACACACACAAACACTCTCTCTCTTTCTCGCTGGATATGCATATATGTACATACGTATATACATACAGTAATGGACAGAGATATAGAGATATATAATATGCATGTACTATAGACATTTATCTTATTTTCATAAGATGAGAGCTAACAGGTCACAATACAATTAGAAACACTGTCCACAATACTGCAGTTTTCAGTGTAACAGGAATCCATGCATTAATTCTGCTTGACTGTATTGATAAATATTATGTTGGCATAAGCCAGTGTTTTGTGCAATGAAGAAACATATTTTGGGCTTTAGGAATTTGAAAAAACAGTTAAAGAATGAACAAAAGATATTAGCATATAATTTCTATTGAGAGTAAATGGAGGCCACATTAACAATATTCTTCCCATTTTATCTCAGCCCGCAGACATCAAACCATCATGCAACATCCAGGAGTAGAAATTAGATCACCAAGTTCCTGGAGCACCTGCCTCCTCAGGCCCTCCAGGAGGTCTGGGGTACATTTTACCATAACCCCTCTACTCTGCAGTTTACTAAATCTGGACCGACCCTGGGACTTGCGTTGGCCAACAGAATACAGCAGAAGTGACCGTGTGCCAATTCTTAGCCTAGGTCTCAAAGAAACTTTGCCTTCTTGTAGTCTCTCTTTCCCTCTCTCAACATCCTGCCTCTACCATGTGAACAGGCCTGGGCTGGCCTTCTGGATGATGAGAGGCACATGGGCCAGATATCCCATCCTCAACCTGCAAATGGCCAAATCCCAGAGGTGTGGAAGAGGAGGCAGCTGTTCTTGACCAGACAGCCACTAGCCAATGCATCAACTGACACAGACATACAAGTGAGCCTGAGATCAATCAAGCCTCCTCAACTGCCCAGTGCCCCCACAGACCCCAGAACAATAATACTTACTACTCTAAGCCACTGATAAAAGCAATATATTGCATTTTCTTTATTGAAAGAAAAATAACAACCATCACCACTTGCTGTGAGAATTCATGCACTGCTATCATTTTACAAATCCAAAAAGGAATTTAATTTAAAGAACAAATTTAAACTTTTCAGCAAAACAACAAAAGAAACCTAACTAAACACTATTTTACTGATTAAGTAACTACAGTAGAGTTCTGAACAGAATGACTAAACTGTTGTCCTAACAGAGGACTGGGATTTATTACCCGATGCTTCTATCACTTGTAGACAGAAATTATGCATTGTATGTGGCCAGTATTATCTTTTTTCTGCATACAGGAGTTAAGAAAGAAGATCAGCTGATTTTCATTGCAAAGTTAAATTTCTAAAAGTAACTGATCTCAATCGGATCCATAATTCTGATAAAAACTAGTCGTCAGATTAAAATTTTTCCGTGACTAAATCTCTGTCCTTACTAGCAGAACTAAATTGATTTGGAGTTCAACTTTCTCAAAAATATTTTGGAAATGTCATTATGTTCTCTGTGACATTATATGGCATTCCTTTACAGCTTTTTAATTGAATTCAATTTGCAACGGGAAATGAAGCCCAATTCTCTTGGTGGTTTCTGGAACACGTGGGAAAGTTCATCTGGGTAGAGAAAGAGAAATGATCCTGGCCTGAGATGTAGTCAGACTACCACAGAATAACATTCCTGTCAGTCTAAACCAACACCTCAAGATTAGGGGTCAGAGAGAGGGACAGGACATCACTGCTCACAAGGGACTCTTCTCCTCTACATGACAATGAACTGACCATTCAATACCAGCTTTTGGCTACAACAATCACTGAATGCCCAGGATACACAGAGAGTCAAGTCCTTAAGAATATAAAATAGTATTTAATGAAGGCTACATTCCAGGCACAGTTGTTATATATTTTACATAAATAAGCTCAATTAAGCTTCATAAAACCCATGAGATATTAATTAATACTAATTCCCATTATACAGATGAGAAAGTTGAGGAACAAACTAGCCTAAGATCGTACAGCTGGGAAGTGGCATAGCTGGGATTTGAAACCATGTAATCTGGTTCTAAAGCATCTTCTTAACAATTCTGTTTTACTGCCTTTCCTTTATATATCCAAGTTCTAAAAAAAAAAAACAACCTTCCAGATAAACTCAAGTTTGAAAAATAATCAAAAGACAGTAAACTTTTCCAAAAACAAGAATGCAAAAAAAGTGCAAATTCAAACGATCTTAGAGAAGTCATAAAGAACCTTGAGAAATCACCTGCTCCAACCTCCTGTTGGTAAATGCCTCTCACATGGGCTGAAGGACTGGCTGGCGTTAACATCCCATGAAATTTCCAAATGCATCTAGCTACCTCGGAGAATCACAAAATCCCTCCAAACCCCCATTCAAGCCATTTACTAACAGGAAGTCTTACGTTTTTCTAAGAGAAATCTCTTCTAGGTTAATTTGAGCAGGGATGAAGAACAACTCAGCAGCACTCTCCGTTTAAATAAAACCTTCCAACCTATGAATGCCACCAGTGCTCTCCTCTCTGGGTTCAGCACGTCAATTTCTTTAGCCTTTCTTTCTAGAATTTCTATCCTGTTAATGATCTTGATGTTCTTTGAATCTTCTACAATTTCCCTATACCTCTTTCTAGGGTTGCCAGATAAAATACAGAACATCCAGTTGAATTTGATTTTCACATCAACAACAAATAATGTTTCGGTATAAGTATGTCCCTAAAAATCTTACTCATTGATGATCTGAAATTCAAATATAACTGGATGTCCTGTATTTTTATTTGTTAAATCTGTCTAGCTAGTCTACCTCTTTTAAACCTGTCAAAACCACACACAATTCTAAATCAGCTGTCCCAACATCAGGTATGCATAGGAATCACCCAAAGGGCTGTTAAAACGTAGACTCCAGGATCCCACCCCCCGAGTTTCTGATTCCATGAGTCTGCGGTGAGCTTGAGAATCCTCATTCCTAACAGGCTGCCAGATGATACAGATGCTGCTCATCTGGGGACCACTTGAGAACCACTACTCTAATTCCTGGCTTTAGGTAGAGCACAAGGAAGAAGCACCTCTGAACCCGTAAAAGCCCCAGCTAACCTGCCTAGCCCAGAGGACAGCGTAAGAGTCTCATCTATGCCCACTGAGCATTCAAGTCCCCTTATTTCAATCCTACCAGTAAGTAAATCAGAAAATGCCTAAACTTAAAAAGGTACAGCCATTGTTCATATTGGATTAGATTCCCCCAGATGTGAACAGTCCTCTTTTTGGCTCAAGTGATTTATTAATATCACCCTTTGGCAAGCTTGTGGAGGGACCCATGAGCCATCCCTTGGTTGTCATTTGCCCCTGAGAGAACTTGCCCCTTGTCCCTAAGAAGGAACTTATCAGGGGTTCTATCCCAAATCCCCTTCTTTAAAGCTGATCTCCTTATAAGGACTCTTCCCGTTTTGTTCTCTGAACTTCATTCCAGACCCACAGATCTGACCAAACAACTGCCCCAGTCCTCCAGGCACAATGTTTGGTATAAGAGCCTGTGGCAGAGAGCTTTGATGCCTGCAATTAATAACCTCCCCACATCCTTGCCCTTCGTCCTGTAACCTTAAAGTCTCTCCCCATTCTGACTCTGGGGTTGGGACTTGTTTTGGCCAAGAGAATGAGGAAGTGGCACGTGCCCATTCTAAGTCCGGACTATAAGAGGCCTTGTCAGCTTCTGCTCCTTCACTTGGAACCTTGCTCAGGTGCCGCTAACAAGCCCAGGCTAACCTGATAGAGGATGAGAGACCACATGGAACAGAGCTGAGCCATCCAGCTGAAGTTATCCAAGTCTGGCCAGCCCCCACAACTGACCCACTAGTTGACCACAGATGCATGAGTAAGCCCAAATGAGCCTAGGCCAAAGCAGCAAAAATGCCCAGCTGACCCATAAATTTGCGACCAAAAATAAAATGTTCACCGTTATAAACCAAGGCTCTGGAGTGATGTCTATGCAGCATTAGTGTGGTCACAGGTAACTGACACAGCGCCTCACCTTCTGGACGTGCCTCAGCTCAACTCTCTGATTCTACTGACTTTGTTATGACTTCCGCCTGCCTGACTCCTACCAAGACCTGCTCTCGAGAGAGAGGGCAACCTCCATTTTGGCTCCTCCAGGCTTTAAGCCACTGGCTAAAAGCCTCCCATTTCTAGTGCTACTCTAGACACAGTCCTTGAACGTATCTGGTGATTCATCCTTCAACTATCCTGACTTGGACAATCCTATTGAGCGTTGGTCAACACTAATCATAGTTCTTTCATTTCCTTTCCTTTTATGCTTTGCCAGTTTTGTTTCTCATTCTGCTTTTGGCTCACAGGTTTCTCTTACGGGGTTTTGCGAGTGTGTGTGTGCATACGCATGCACACGTGTTGTTACTGTTCTGCCATCGGAGGAATAAAAGAATGATCGCCAAACCGATAGACCGATTGCAGCTTCTCTGAGCGCAGAAAATGCAAAGGAGAAGTCTGAGTGGACAAGATAAACAGGAAAGAGGGAGAGATGGAATAGTACGTGCCCCAGCCATAGAATAATTACTGCTGAAATCAGAGGAGCCCTCATTCAACTAAGCAGTTCCTTTGTTGTTAAACAATAAACCTAAATCCACTGGAAATCTTTTTCTCCTTTTTTATTTACTTCCTCTTCTGCTAATATTTCAAAGAAAACTAAGCTAAAATATTTCTTTGACAGGTACTACCTTTCATTCCAAAACCTTAAGAGAAGGGAAATGGAGGAAGAATTGTAAGTTATTCAATGAATTAGTTGAGATTTCTGTGAATTGAATAATTGAATTCTCTGCTACCCCCAGGAAATGCAGTAAGGAAGTTCTGATGTGAGCCATGATCCATCAGAGCAGACGACAAAGGTATACATAAGTGGCTGGGGAGGGTCCTTGGACCAAACTTGTGCTTGTTTCTGTTCTCTCCTCATTCCCCTACAGTCTCTCAACCCCTCAATGAAATGAAAGTTAGAGGAATAAAGAAGAGAAATGACAGATAAGAGAAAGGGCTCAGAGCAAACAGGAAGAGAAAATGATAGAGACAAAAATGCAGAGCCAAGTGTGCGGTCAGAGACCAAAGCAGGGAAGGCTGCAGACCCCGATATGCCTGCCAGGGATCACAGGGGGCTTGGCTTGGAGCTGCCTGGGGGCAGGAGTAGTAATCAAGCTTAGACACAGTAAAGAGGACTTAATGGTTACAAAAAAATCACATGCTTGGAGGCTGAGGTTAGCAAGTAGTTTATAATACACTGGGGTTGCAGAGAGAATGGAAGAGAAAACTGGCCAGAAGGCAAGCAGAGGGAAATAGGATAGTTAACAAAATGATGAGACCTGCTTAACACTAAGTATTACGGTTGTGGCTCAGAACATACTACCAGCAAAATATGGCACCTTGCTGGTCACTCTGCTTTCTCCCACCACTTTTCTCCCCTGAAGCACAATCATAAAAGACATTCTCTAACCTACCTCCCCTGCAAGCAGGTCATAAGACCCTCATTCCAGAGGGTTCCGCCCGTATACCCAGAAGAATCTGAACAAACAGGCCTTGCTGGGGTCCCCCACGTTTTTTGCCATGAGATCACACCCTTTTGTCCTCCAATCATACTTCTGCGTGATTGTTCACAAAAACACACAGTTTTCCCCGGGTCTTTGATGGTCACTTCTGAAGTCTCCTGTGTCACGAAAAAGTAGGTTAAATAAATGTGTTACTCTTTTCTATTGTAAATCTGTCTTCGTTATAAGGGTGTCAGCCATGGATGTTGACATAGGTGTAGGAAAGATGTTACTTTTTTCTCTCTCATGCTATTTATCCATTAAAATCCAGTTTGTGATAAATCTATACCAACATAGCAAAGCTATCATGATAAAAGATGTGAAAAAAAATAACAAAGGAAATGCTCAAATACTTGACAATGTAAAAGTGAGAGGACTGTTAAAAGAAGTGGGAGGGAAAAGAAGAAAGTTCAAGGGGAGAAAAGAGGATCAAACACCTTCTTCTACGGCGGGGAGTCAAGACCGACTTTCACATGTTGAAGGAGTAAGAACCAGAAGGTTAAGAATGCTATCTAAACGAACCAGGCTACTGACAGAAGAACTATAAATAGTAATGTATCAGAAGTCAGGACTGCAGTTTAGATGAGTTAAATCTTTATTCATTAAGTCAACAGTTAACGTCCAAAACTGATCGATTGAGTACTAGAGGACTGAAGATATAATTTAGGTTATTAGATATAATTTAGGAATGACCACCAGAAGATTTAAAAACATAAATGGTCATAGTGATTGCTTCCAAGGAATTAAGAGGGAGTGCAGGAATTGATCCATTGTATTATGTCTTTCTTCACTAATTTTTTTAACATGTGCATACACTACTCTTATTAAAAAACTAACATGTTACACTCTCTCAACTAATTATTCAACATAGATGACCCAGTTGGTTATTCAGAGGCACAGGAGGCTACTCTTTGAGATAAATCAGAAAGTCCCTCAACTATAATCTGATTGTCTTTGAGTAACATCATTTATAGTATGGAAATTGTACTAAAAGCCTCCGTAATGAGGAACTTCTAACAACTCCCGCTTTCCTTTTATGCCCCCGGAAAATCACAGACACGTGTACTGTGTTATCAAAGTTAGTCAAGAGAGAAGCCACCCAGGAATGTGGCATTGCCTGGTGACAGTGTCGTCTGTAGAAATGACGTGAATGTATGAGATCTGGAACTCAAAGGCCACGCTGTTCCCCAGCACTCCTGCCCTGTGCTGAAGGATGACACCTCCGTACAGATGAGGCGTCCCTTGGGGGTGTCACCTCCACTGCCTCCCCTACAGCACATACCCGAGCAATAGCCTGCATCCACCAACCAGGCGACAACCTCAGGCTATTGGCAAAGGACCGTACCTGTGGGCCATATGCTGTTTGCTTGTATTGAAGTGACAGCAGGACTCCTGCACAGTTGAATGTTAAAATAGTATCTGCTGGTGCTATATCCACAGGCGCCCAGTCCTTCCTACAACAGCCCCACCTCCAACCTCTCAGCATCACCATTCCAGTCCAGCTGCCCCAAGCTCTCACCTGGACTACTCCAGAGCCTCCCTACCAGTGGCCGAGCTCATCACTTCCTCCTTCTCCAATCCCCAGCCCCTACCCAACCCATCATCAAAATCTGCCTGTCCCCACGCGATTACTCACAGAGCACTGCTCTCCCCATGCCACTCATTCCCTTCCTGATAAAAAACTTTCTTTGGCTTGTTACTGCCCTCCCCCATGGTGTGTCCCCACATGTTCCAAGCAACACTAGGGCCTTCATTCATTCTTATAAAAAAATACTAAGAAAGAAAAAAGAAAGGATTCTATAGAAAAACAACTGGGAAAGCACTGCATACTGTAACTCCCTACGATCCACATCAGAATACTCTGGGTTCTGGGAATCCCGTGGTAAAGAAAAGCTTCTAACTGTATTTAATTCAGTATTTCTTTCCTGTGCAAAACATCCATTGCCACCACTCAGTATTCCTTTTTTCTTGAGCAAACTTTGGCAACACTACTGGTTTATGTTCTCAGGATCTGTGGTCTGGCGTCATGCTTCTCAAACTTTAGTGTGCATAATGAACCACCTGGACAGCTCATGAGAACACATTGCTAAACGTCATCCCAGAGATTCCGAGGCAGGTCAGGCAGGGACCAAGATCTGGCAACTCTAACAAGCTCCTCGGTGATGCTGTGGTCCCTAGACAACACCAGTAAAAAGCTCCTGCCAGGAAAGGTCCAAACTCCTTAGCATTACACTCAGGGTCCTTCCTATCTTCATCAGGTCCTTGTCACCCACTCTCCTCCGTGAACTTCACTTTAGTTATCTTACGCCACAGCTAACAAAGGCTAGGATATACGAGTATGTGTATGTGTGACATTTTCCCATATGTAGTTTATACCCCAAAGAATAAAACACAGTGGAGAAAAGCGAGGAAAAATAAAATACAGAACACAGAACAGCCCTGCTTTAAAATTCTTAGTTCATCTTTTTTCATCCATTCTCTCCTAAGACCTGTGGGAGAGTGTCACATTATTCCATAATCTGTATGTGTGTGACAGATTAAATGTGTCATTAAGGTATCATGTAGGAAAGTTACTGGAACAAAAACTATCACGTAGGTGTCATGATGACATATGTGGCTGACACATAATAGGAGCAATCTGTGTGCTGTTGGGTAAATATTAATAAAACACATTTCAGTTTTCCACTCCCCTGAAAGAAATGATCTTATTCTTTTGTTTTTTCCAGGCTTTCACCCCAAATCATATAACCTAAGCCACCTTCGGAGGAAACAGCGTTCAGCCGTTGATCTCATCTGACACTGTTAGTTTCCATAGAAACTCTTGTAGAATGCTCCTGCTTGTCTGGAATAAGTGCCTCTCCCATCAATCCAAAATGAGTCCAGGAAAGCCCTGCCTCGGTGTCTGACATCTCCCAGCCCTGCTCTGTTACGGAAGGACAGAGAGCACTTAAGTCAGCGTCTGTTACCTTTATCAGGAGAGCTGTCTCCATTACGGACACACAAATGAAAGATTAAACACTGCCTTGTGCAATTAAGCTTTACTCTAAATAGGCTATTCCCTGTAGGACTCTTGCTATAAATGCTTCTGAGATTCACATTTGAAAAAACAAAAACAAAAGCAAAAACCACAAAAGGAAAAGCCTGGCTATTAAAAAAGAAATCTGTGTCCTATCAATTTATATCATTACATAATTACCAGGAGCCTTTGAGAGTTCTTTATGCTGGAAGGTTATTCTTCCTTGCTCTGGGAGGGGGAGAGGAACAGCAGCAAGGGTTTCAGGCCTCGGAGGAAGCTCATTTCTACGGGTCATTTAAACGTTCTTTGTTTTATCCGCGACAGTGTATCTGCCTCTTTTAACAAGAGACAAAATTAATCTATGGTATAAAAATTAAGAGAGAGGCTATCCTTAGGGAAGGGACAATGATGGGAAGAGGTGGGAGGGGAGACCCTGAGGTTTGGGGAATATCCTGTTTATCGGGTTACCTGGGTGCATTCATTTACTGAAAATCCAATGAACTATCCCCTTATGATCTATATGCTTTTCTAAATGTATGTTAGTCACATTTCAATAAAGAGAGTTTACAAACAAACAACAGACAAACCAAGGCAACTAGGCAACAGAGATATTTGGCCTCGAAGAGATAAAGGCAGTCATAGCCTGCTGAGTTTCATGCTGAACTCAACTGAAAAGGTAAGTGGGGTTGGGGGGGTAGACCCACATCTGAGGGATGCGGTGAGCGTTGTGGAGGGGAGGGGCATACCACTAACCCATGCTAGGGAGAGGCAAGTTACAAAACGTGACCAAAAAAAAAAAAAAAAAAAACCATGCTGAGTAAAGAAATTAGAGACAAAATTCCCATATTACATAATTCCACTCACATGAAATGTCTAGAAAAGACCAATCTATAGAAACAAGGAGCAGACTAGTGGGTCCTTGTAGTTGGAGATGGGAATTAGGGGTCTCAATAGGGGGAAGGAACTGTTCTAAAACTGATTTGTGTGAATAGCTGTACAACTTGGTAAATTTACTAATAATCATTTAACTGTACACTTAAAATG
>CAUYRT010070466.1:0-19406 GCA_963574885.1 Lepilemur ruficaudatus | reverse complement strand
AAAAAAAAATTAGATTTCCAAAAGATGTGAAGAAAACTTGGAGCATGAATTTGAATGGGGAGATAGACTGAAAAAACACTGTCTATTAACAGTCTAAATAAGACTGAAGAGGAGCTCCCACTTTCAACAGACACTTAGAGCAATAATTGTATGTCCAATTATACTTAGTGTCAAGATCAAGAGATGTGGCTCTTTCCACATTTATCATAAAAGATTATCTATGTCACAGTGTCTTCTCAAATAATTTGCATGTCATGTCATACAGGTGTCATACAGGTGTTTTGCTGGAGGCGTCTTTTCCATGTCATACAGGTGTTTTGCTGGAAGCGTAATGTGGCCCTGAGTCTAGTTGCAGTTTTTCTTTATTCCTTTAAGAAATCTAAAGTGCGCGGTGGCTCACGCCTGTAATCCTAGCACTCTGGGAGGCCGAGGCGGGTGGATAGCTCAAGGTCAGGAGTTCAAGACCAGCCTGAGCAAGAGCGAGACCCCGTCTCTAATAAAAATAGAAAGAAATTAATTGGACAACTAAAAATATATGTAAAAAATTAGCCGGGCATGGTGGCACATGCCTGTAGTACCAGCTACTCGGGAGGCTGAGGCAGAAGGATTGCTTGAGCCCAGGAGTTTGAGGTTGCTGTGAGCTAGGCTGATGCCACGGCACTCTACAGCCTGGGCAACAGAGTGAGACTCTGTCTCAAATAAAAAAAAAAATGAGATAGGTATATTGTTAAAAGAAAAAACAAGTTGTAAAAGAATATGTTAATTCTGCCTGGTTTATGTTATGTGTGTTTATGGATCCACACACTTTTAATGAGATAACAGCATTAGAGTAGGGCAAAGGGGCACCTTCCCTTTTATTCTATATCCTAATATATTATTCTTAATTTTCACAATAAGCATATATCATGTATTAACTTTATAATTAAATATACCTGAAAGTTTTTAAACATTAAAAGTACCTTATGACCTAGTTAAAGGGGGCTGCAGTTAGATTGGGAGTTTCTTATGGGAGTATTCTGAGAATGACAGATGTTCTTCAACTCAGTGAAATGAAGCAGTATGGAGCTTATCCACTTTGAAGACCCCTTATGACAGACTTTACTACTGGTCTCTTACCTTCATCACTCGAAATTTTACCTTCCTATGTCATCACTTGATGTATGGTCAGGAAGTGCAAAGAAATCTATTAAGATTAACTAGACTAACTAAGAAAGTTATTTTTTGATCACATTTATTAAAATGATAAGTCAGAAAAGACATAAGCAGAAATAATTGTTTAATTATCGGTTTTTCTGGGCGTGGTGGCTCATGGGTATAATTGTACCACTCTGAGAGGCAGAGGTCGGAGTACCACTTAAGCTTGGGAGCTTGAGACCAGCCCAGCCTGAGCAAGAGCAAGACCCCATCTTTACAAAAAACAAAAAAATAGAAAAACTAGTCAGTCATGGTCGTACATGCCTGTAGTTCCAGCTACTCTGGAGGCTGAGGCAGGAGGACTGTTGAGCCCAGGAGTTTGAGGCTGCCGTGAGCTACAGCAACTCCAGTACACTCTACGCGGGGTGACAGAGTGAGATTCTGTCTCCAAAAAAAAAAAATCGGTGTTATGTCATTTTGTAAATGATCAGGAACTGGCCATGTGTATTTTATGTTCAAAATGGGTCTGCCCTGACAGCTAGGTACAATGGGGTGAAGGATACAGCTGTTGAAAAGCTTAATTCCTGCCCTTCAGTATAGTAATTTATAATCTAGATCAAAGGCAAGTATTCTCTAAACTAGCCATTGGTGAAGGTAGATGGAGGAATGAGGTGAGAAAAAGGAAGATTTTGTTCTCCATTTCTAATCCAGCAGGCCTGAGAATGTCTTGGTACACAGTTCCCTGCCTAAGGCCATCATGCTAGAGAAGTTCCTTGGGAAATGGATATGACTTTGGGTGTTTGCTCAGCGAGGTACTTGAAACCTAAACAGAAGTGATACTGAGCAACTCCTTAGTGGGACCCAAAAGTTCCAAGGCAGTTGGTAAATGACAGTTACAAATAAAGAAGGGGCAGAAAAAACATGTAGGGGAATGAATGGTGAACTAGGCTCAGGAGATGCTGAAACTTTGTAATAAAGACGTCATATCACATACCTTTGAGCATCCACCTGACAACTTGCCTTCCATTTTCAGCATGCTGGACAGCAGTAATCAGCCTCATTGGAACAGCGAGCTCATAGGAGAACAGCTACAGCAGCAAGTCTCTCAGTTGCAGGATCGGCTGGATGCTGAGCTGGAGGAGAAGAATAAAGTCTTACTTGAGCTGTCTAGAGAGAAAGGTAGGTCGGGCCTTGAAGAGCTCTCTCGATGTGACATCCTCTACATCTGGTTTGGGAGAAGGGAACTTGGACCATCATTTCTCCAATCCTCCAATCCTATTCTTTTGTGGGTCATAGATAACTAGAATAATAACACTGGCAATTAGATCAGATTTACAATCAGGGGCTGGGCATGGTGGCTCATGCCTGTAATCCTAGCACTGTGGGAGGCAGAGGCAGCAGGATCACTTGAGCCTGGGACTTTGAGACCAGCCTAAGCAACATAGGGAGATCCCATCTGTACAAAAAATAAGAAAAACTTAGCCAGACGTAGTGGCATGTGCCTATAGTCCCAGCTACTTGGGAGGCTGAGGCAAGAGGATCACTTGAGCCCAGGAATTTGAGGTTGCAGAGAGCTATGATGATACCACTGCACTGTAGCCAGGGCAGCAGAACAAGATCCTGTCTCAAAAAAATAATAAATAAATTAGATTTACAATCAGGAAAGCATGACACCTACCTATTTCACATGTATACTTTTTCTTATATAATGTCTTTCCATTTGGGAGAATGCCAGTTTTTAATTTATTTTGCTTTTAAACATCCATTTTATTTATTGAAAGTATTGAAAATGAATTTATCTGCCTTTTATCATTCTCATCAATCATTTTAGAGGTGAGCGGGAGCCATTTTTTTAAGCCCTTGATACTTGAAGTTGAGAAGCAAATTACTAGTCTTGGTTAGCACTACCATTTTACCCCCTGTCTTAACTCTGATTACAGGAGATAGTTATTTGGAAGATTTAAAAATACTGTCAAAAAAACCTTCATCTCACTTCTTTTTCCTAGCTTGGACCTTAATATGTAGTCTTATCAAACTCATATATCATCAGATTCTAATATATTCAAATAATAGACTGAAGGAAAAAAATTATAACTCCAAGAAAAGTAGAGTCAGGAACCATAATAGGATAAAGCTTAGGAGCACATGCCAAGGACCCTGTAGTATGTATGAGGTACAAGTGAAGTCTTGTAAAGACCTTAAGGACAATCTAATTTAACTCCTTGTCTAATGCATGATGATGAAATGATCTGTTCTCTAAACACTGACCACCTTCCTTCCCTGAGAAACACACACAGAGAAATGTCCATCCTCCCTCTAGGTCAGAGTTGGTATGGAGGTAGGTACCACAGAGAAACAATAGCCTGGAAGTCAGAATGAAGTAGGGTGGAGTTGGTGAGATACTGGTTTGGATGGTGCTTTCAGAAAGTTCGGAGTGCTCTAGTCAGTCAGGTGACTCTGTTTCTGTTTTTGTGCTGTTGTTTTTGTTGTTGTTGTTCCTCCTTCCACTCTACAGTTCTGCAGGTGTTTTTTTTTGTTTTGTTCTTGGAGTGCAAGTGCCACCTCAGTTTACTGGGTCAATAAGCTAGACACTCTTTGTAGAAATAAGAGAGAATTGCTTCTCTAAGGGCAAATTTATACAAATAAATGAAACATTAGTGGGAAAATTTAATTCACACTTGATCCAACTCTGACCATGGTTACTAATAACTAGAGTTTCAACTTTCTGGATTATTTTTTTCCCAGCCCAAAACAAGGATCTGAAGCTTGAAGTCACCAACATGCTTCAGAATCATGAACAGGAAGTAGAGCTCCTCCAAAAAACATCCACAATTTCCCAAAATCCTGACAGCCAATCTGAACCAGCTCCTCACCCAACTGTATTCCAAGAGACCACTCAGATAGAGGTAAGAGCCTCTTTAAACAAAACTCATCCACTCTACAGAGGGTTCTCTGGCAAATATCTCTAGGAAAGATGAAGAGATAAAAAACGAACTGAATAATATTTTGTCCTGATTGAGGGCAATATTTGAAAGGATATGAGAAGTCTGAGAGTAGAGAGAGCTTCAAGAGCTCGACCCATTTATTTCCACTCTTTATAGCTCATAAAATTTAGAATCTTTTTCAGATGGGGACTTGCAATGATCTGTTGAAGAGCAAATAGACATTAGAGGCTGTATAACCTCCCTTCACTGCTGCTACTGAGCATGAGGACTAGGGAAGAGAGCCCTTGTGAAGTAATACAGGTCCTCTTTTACGTTTTAGAGTAAATTCTGCTGCTAGCATTTTACTACTACCAACAACTGCTTTGTGAAGAATAGTTATTACTGTACCTGTCATATTTATGCTCCCCTCTACCAATGCTTTTCCCTCTATAGCCCAGTGAACCAAAAAACCAAGAAGAAAAGAAACTGTCCCAGATGTTAAGTGAGTTGCAAGTATCATATGCAGAGACCGCATTGGAACTAGAGAAGACCAGAGACATGCTTATTCTGCAGCGCAAAATCAACGTGTGTTATCAGGTGCAAGAAAAGATTGAACAGGAAGGGAATAGATAAGTAGACGGATGGGAACCACTCAGGAGACTGGGAATGAAGCAAGACTTGAGTTTCCAGGGCTGATGCCAGGTGATATGCTGTCCTGTGCAAACACAGAATATGCTGTCCTTTGAAGAACACGTGCCCATGGCACCTTGGCACTAGAAGCCAATAAAAAGCTAATGAAAATGGCCAGTTTGAAGCTTCTGGGTTCAAGTTTTGCCAGTGCTAGGAAAAGACTACCCTGTAGCACAAATAACACAACTAGTCCCCGAGGGATCTGTGAGGAAGCCAAGCCTTTTGCTAGTAGATGAACCTGCCCTAAGGAGATAGCAGAGTTGTCTTTACCCAGCAAGTGCCACCTTTTTATCTAAGCTCTTTGGTGGTTCTAGGCTGCTGAGATGGAAAAGTTCAGACGTTATTTTGTTTCAGGAGGAACTGGAGGCCATGATGACAAAAGCTGATAATGAAAATAGAGATCACAAAGAAAAACTGGCTAGGTTGAGTCAACTCCTAGACCTCAAGAACAACCGTATCAAGCAGCTGGAAGGTATTTTAAGAAGCCATGGCCTCCCAACATCTGGCAAGTCTTAGTAACTTAGTACTTGGTTCTCCTCATCTTGGGACCCTTCACACAGCTAACACCTATGTTCCCCTCTGTGTCCATGTCTGGAAGGCTGCCTCTTATGCCTTGTGACTCATCCCTCTTGTTCTTTACCCTGTCATCTTTGTTGTTTTAATACATGTTAGCAACTTCTTTCCCTCCATCATGTCAGTATATTTCTCTGATTTCTCTGGAGAGTTTCAACAGGGCCGAGAAATTGCTTCCAGGAGGTTGATCCTATTTTGAGAATGAGAGTATCACTGTTGGCCCTCAGGGTGGTATAACACACTTGTGCTCACACACGCTGTCTCTCAGTGTCTCTCTCTCCTCCCTCATTGTTTCCTCAAAGCTGTTTTGTCAGGTAATAGAGCTTTATCACTCATCTACCATTACCCCTTTCTGTGATTTCTCTCTACAAGTCTCTAACATCTTTGTTACAATTTCAGGATGTCCACAGTGACAGAACAGCTGGCTGGACACTCAATGCAAGTTTTATATTGTGGTACTTCATATATTTAGAACAGTCATTGATGACCAGGGCGTGTTCTTAGCCTTCTATGTTAAGAAACTTGGTTTTGTTATTATACCTAGTGGTGAGATATCTGACTCACATTAACCAAATTCACCAGAAACCTATATTTAAACCTAAATGTTCATTTGTTATTTTATGATAATAGCTATTCCATTGCTGCCATTAGAATATTTGGAACCACTGTTCAGGGTGGCCTTCTCTATGGCAAGCAGAATCAGTAGGCAGGTTTCTTAGTGAGCAAGGAACTAGAATAAAAGGCAATAAGTCTTTCTGGGGCATGGTTTACCTATGCCAAGGTGAATCAGATAAAAGCTAACTGCCATGTAACAAAGGAAATCCTCCCTTGGATTGAAATTCTCATGTCTTTCTCCTTGGACAGTGCAGGATAAATACTCTTACTTACTGCTGATATTTAATTTCCTTAACTCATAGTTCTTTGATCTTTGGTAAGACTAAGGAGTTTTTCCTATGTTTACCAGTTACTTGTGTTGTTCCTTTTGAGAATTATCTGTTCCTATTCTTTGCCCATTTCTTAATAGTATCTTATTGATTTGTAGAAGTTCTTTATATGGTAAGACTATTAACCTTATGTCATATAAAATTTTACATATATTGTATTTAATTATATTAATCTTATCAATAAGAAATCGTTAGTCAATCTGTGTATTCCATTGCGGATGTTTTTGGGCATGAAGACATTCTGATGTATCCAGAAAATTTTATCCTACTGCTTTAACTCTTAAAATAGGACCTTCAGCCTCAACACGCTGTGATGACTCAAATACTCCCCAATACTTTGATATATAGCAGACTATATATCAAGACTGTCTACATGTCTTGGCATCCCACTGCCAGTATTTTCAACCTCTTTCCAGTAAGTCTCCTCTCCTACATTTTACTCCACTACTCTTTGACTTAGAGTGGATTTTTTGCCTTCTTATGGTGAAACCAAATTCTGAACAGAATGAAAACTCTTGTGACTGATTTGGCTGGAGAAGGGGAAGCATTTCTTGGTGGGGCCCAGTGTAATGTCATAGATGCTATGTCTGTAACTTGCTAATCTCTCCATGGCCAATATACCATACTTCTGGAAATATTCAAACTGTATTTTTCTAGTGCTTCTCTTATGGAATTACCAAGTAATTTGTAGGACCATGATGTAATCCAAAACAATGTCATCTGTGTCACAGAACGTGCCCCCAGTGTTTTCATGAGTTTAGTGTTCACTTTCCAATCACCTATTTTGTACCTTCTCTCTAAAGCAGGCATTGGATTATTTGGCCATTGGAGTTCAAAGTTCCTGCTTGTCATTATATTGCTTTTCCTTTTTTAAATTTTATTTTATTTTATTTTTTTGCTTTTCCTTTTTAATTACATGGTTTCTTGAAATAATCACAACTTGGATTTCCACCATGTTTTTATTCTCCTTTGTGCACCCTCCTCTACTGTAAGGAAGAGCTCCCTACCCTTTAATGGATAGGCAGTTTTCTTTCCCCTCTAGAACAGCTCAAAGACGTTGCTTATGGCACCCGAAAGTTGTCATTATGTCTGGAAACACTGCCAGCCCATGGAAATGAGGATGAAGTGGACATTTCTCTGCTGCATCAGAGCGAGAATCTTTTTGAACTCCACATCCACCAGGCCTTCCTGACATCTGCCGCCTTGGCTCAGGCTGGAGATACACAACCTACCACTTTCTGCACCTATTCCTTCTATGACTTTGAAACCCATTGTACCCCACTATCTGTGGGACCACAGCCCCTCTATGACTTCACCTCCCAATATGTGGTGGAGATAGATTCTCTTTTCTTACACTACCTTCAAGGGGCTTCAGCTCGGCTTGATATACACCAGGCTGTGGCCAGTGAGCACAACACCCTTGCAGCTGGATGGATTTCCTTTGACAGGGTGCTAGAGACTGTGGAGAAAGTCCGTGGCTCAGCTACACTTACTGGTAAGTGCTGTCACCTTCCTACAGCTCCTAGGACTGATGCAGAACTTCCCAGTCTATAGTTGTTCTGGTGATTTCCCATTTTCTTCCTCTGCCTTTATTCTTGATCCTTGCCACATCATCTGTATTATCCATGCCTTTTATACTTTCTGCTACCCAGGAGTTGGTGGAGAAGAGTTTGGGATGCTAGAGTACTGGATGAGGCTGCGTTTCCCCATAAGACCCAGCCTACGGGCATGCAATAAACGAAAGAAAGCCCAGGTCTACCTATCAGCCAATGTGCTTGGAGCCTGGGAGGCCCAGGAGGATGAGGTGAGAAAAAGGATGTGCCCATGCATCTCAAAGGAGCCTCAGCCAAACAGTTCAGTCTTTCACTCTCAATAAGTATTTTCTTTTTTAGAGACAGGGTCTCACTCTGTCACTCAGGGTGGAGTGCAGTGGCAAAATCATAGCTCACTGCAATCTCTAACTCCGAGGTTCAAGAGATTCTCCCACTTCAGCCTTCCCAGTAGCTGAGACTACAGGTGCATGCCACCATGCCCGGCTAATTTTTAACTTTTTTGTAGAGACAAGGTATGGCTATGTTGCCCAGGCTCGTCTTGAACTCCTAGGCTCAAGCAATCCTTCTGCCTCGGCCTCCCAACGTGCTGGGATTATAGGCGTGAGCCCCCATGCCCGGCCTAAATAACTATTTGTTGAATGTGAATGAAAGAGAAAAACTGTCATGCCACAGATGGTCCAGATTATTCCCTTAGTCAAGCTTGAGTTAGAAATGAAATCCTGCTCTTGGAGCTGGCTGCTTCTCCTTGCTGTGAACAAAATAGATTCTTTGTGCCATTCTCTAAGATAAGGCCTGAGTGCTAGCATCTCCTTCAAATAACTGCCAGAGCCAGTTTGCAGGCAGGTGAAGGTCATTAGGTTTCTTTGTGACCCAATCAGGACAGCTTTTCTTTAGATCATAGTTCTTCCTCACCAAGGGTGCTGGGCTTCACCTGCAACACTCTCCAGCTGCTCTTTTTCTCAATTCAAGATCAACATCTTTCCAGTCCAGATCAGAGACTTGGAAACCTCAGAATGAGCTGCGGATTGAAATCACCAGGTGCTGTGGCCTCCAGAGTCGATGGCTGGGAACTCAACCCAGTCCATACGCCATGTACCGCTTCTTCACCTTTTCTGACCATGACACTGCCATCATTCCAGCCAGTAACAATCCCTACTTTAGAGACCAGGCTCGATTCCCAGTGCTTGTGACCTCTGACTTGGATCAGTATCTGAGACGGGAGGCCCTATGTATATACGTTTTTGATGATGAAGACTCAGCGCCTGGCTCATACCTTGGTCAAGTCCAAGTGCCCTTGCTGTCTCTTGCACAAAACAAATCTATTAAAGGTGGGAGTTCAGGGTTATTACATCTTTGTACTCTCTGCCCAGTGTTGTCTCCCTGTCCTGATTCTACTTTTCTTTGATTACTTGCTTGGAACAGTCTCTTGTAAAACCTGATGAAAGGATTTTAAAATATTGTCAAGAGTGACAAAGCAGAAGACTTAGAGCCTCACTCCTCGTATGGAAACATTGGCTTCTTTTCCACAAGAAAAGCAAGATTCCTAAGTGGATAGATCCACCAACCTGAATTCCATACCTCTCTTTCTGAATAAACTTGTTCAAAGTCTGTAGTGCTATTTGTCTTTACTTAGGGCCTATTGTTTCTTCGTGAATGGCTAGATAGCTGATTATAAACTGAGACCTTAACAATCCCTCACAATTCTCTCACTTCTTTAAAACATTAGATACAAGTTAGAGAGACTTGAAGGCCAGACCATAACAAAGGCAAATTTCTTGAATTCCACCCCACCGCCCAAGTATGGAGCTGAGCTCCATACTATCTTACCTAACTTTCATACCCAGGGTTGTGGGGTCACCTGGGAGGGGTTGACTCTCTGGTTACAGTGCTGGGAGGATAAGGTAGGGGTATCCATGCTCTGATTAGGAAGTGTGAATAAGTACAGCCAGTACCAACCATACTTAACATGTTTCTGGATGCTCCAGGAAGTGTGTGGAGCCTCCCTCCTCCGAATACCACAATTACTTAAAAAAAGGCTGATACTTCTGCTCACAGCTCCTTTGTCAGACAGGGGAGGCAGTGTGAGCCATCTGCTAATCAGTGTAACAAATGAGAAATCTGGCATTTGGAAAAAGCCATTTTGCTTAAGTTTTCTTAGGACCACTTGAGTGTAGATGATGGGTTTTTGGGTATGTCTAAGAAACAGTAAACATTTGATAATAGTAATAATAATGCAGTTTTGTTTATTGGCTAGATGACTGATGACAAGCAAGCTATATTCCTCTTCATACATCTTTTGACTGTCTCTTTCTGAAACCCGGAGATACTGATCTTCCTCTGTTAATATTCTGACTATGCTGCTATTTTACGTTATTTCTGAGTGTATCATTATCATGATTATTTGATAGATGTTAATTAATTACATGAAATAAAAAACGGGGAAATAGATAAGCTGACGATATGCCTCATGCTCTCTTGCCTATTTTGGGAAATCAGGTCTTATTAAGGTCTGTGTGTCTCTTAGGTGATTTTAACCTCATTGACCCCGCGGGAAAACCCAATGGATCTATTCAAGTACAACTGGATTGGAAGTCTCCCTACATACCCCCTGAGAGCATTCTGAAACCAGAAGCTCAGACTAAGGAGAATGACACCGAAGACAATTCAGAGATCTCATCTGATGAGGAAAAGGCTTCCTTTCCTCCAGAGGTAACTCTCCAGGACTCCCCAGGCAGCAGATCTCTGCCAATCCTATGGAGCAGATTTGAAGGAGACAGTGTTGAAATTGGAGTAAAAGAAACTCCTTCTGTGAATGTTATGTGTTCTGCAAACTTAATCTATATCCCTCATAATGCCATGAGGGTATTGTTAGAGAAAAGCCCTGAGTTTTATTTTAGGAGGGAGAGAGAGATAGCATCTCTCAGCTCTAGGGCAGGAAAAAACTGAAGTCTAATGCTAGTTCATAAGTCCCTTTCTTTTTTATCTTTTCTTTTTTTCTGTTTTTTTTTTTTTTTTTTTTTTGAGACAGAGTCTTGCTCTGTCGCCTGGGCTAGAGTGCTGTGGCATCAGCCTAGCTCACTGCAGCCTGAAATTCCTGGGCTCAAGTGATCCTCCTGCCTCAGCCTCCCGAGTAAGTGGAATTACAGGTGTGCATCACCATGCCCAGCTAATTTTTTCTATTTTTAGTAGAGACAGTCTCACTTTTGCTCAGGCTGGGCTTGAACTCCTGAGCTCAAGCAATCCTCCTGCCTCAGCCTCCCAGAGTGCTAGAATTACAGGCATGAGCCACCGTGCCCAGCTCTTAGGTCCCTTCCTTGAGTATCAAGGTTGTTAAAATATCATCTTGTAAGGCTGTGTCTGATCCTTCCATTCAGGACCAGATGGCATCTACTGAGATTCCCACTGAAGCTGGCCAGTATCAAACAAAGAGAAAACCTCCTCAGGTGGGAGAAAGAAAGGAAAAGGAACATCAGGTTGCAAGCTACTCAAGAAGAAAACATGGCAAAAGAATAGGTGTTCAAGGAAAGAACAGAATGGAGTATCTTAGCCGTAACATCTTAAATGGAAATACATTACAAGTAAGATCTTAGAAACTTGAAAAACCAAAATATGGGTTGTAGTGTCCCCAAATGTATTATTCTCGAGAAGCAGAAGAAGGCACACAAAATAATCATAGCTATTTGTGGCTGGCGTGTGTTTCCACAAACACAAGTAGCTTAATAAACCCCTGGGCTGTTCATTTCAGTAATTTAATTCAGCATATTATTTACTTTACAAATTTATGCTTAGAACTTTAATACCATACATATGTGTGTGTGTATGGTATTTATTTTTAAACAAGTACTAAATTTTAAAAATTAAAAAGAGCTGGTATTAAAAAGGAAAAACAGGCCAGATGGCTCACACCTGTAATCGTAGCACTTTGGGAGGCCAAGTCGGGAGAATTGGTTGAGGCCAGGAGTTCGAGACTAGCCTGAGCAAGAGCGAGACCCTCATCTCCACCAAAAAAAATAGAAAAATTAGCTGGGTGTGGTGGCACATGCCTGTAGTCTGAGCTACTCAAGAGGCTGAGGCAGGAGGATCATTTGAGTCCAGGAGCTTGAGGTTGCAGTGAGCTATGATGATGCCACTGCACTCTAGCCTGGGCAACAGAGCAAGACCTTGTCTCAAAAAAAAGGAAAACCAAATACTACATGTTCTCTCTTGTAAGTGGAAGCTAAATGATTGGTATATATGATCATAAAGTAGTGTAATGGACATTGGAAACTAAGACAAGGGTAAAGTCTATCAAGTAGAATGTACACTATTCTGGTGACAGGTGCATGAAAAGCCCTGACTTCAGCATTACACAATTCATCCATGTAACAAAAAAAAAAAAACTTGTACCCCTTAAATCTATTGAAACTTTTTTAAAAAAGGAAAGAGAGAGGAAGGAAGGAAGGAAGGAAGGAAGGAAGAAAGGAAGGAAGGAAGGAAGAAAACCAGGATATTACCAGCTATACAATATTGTTATTCTTATTCTGAAGCAGGTGAAGTACACTGAATGGAAGTTCTCAGGGCTTAAAATCTCTACAGATGATGGTCTTGAAAATCAGCACGAGAAAGAAGTGACAATATCCCATTCAACACTGAAACAGAAGGAACCCCTACATCCTATAAATGGTATTTTTTTAAATCTAATTTTTCTGTTTGATCATTTAATTATTTCTTCAAGCCAGTTATTTGCTTGCTTTCTTCATCTTAGACTGCTAAACATTTCTTGGAAAATTAGTACATAAGACCCTAGGCCTGTTTTTCTTTTACAAGCGTGATGGTTAAGCCAACAAAGGCTGGTATTCTCAAAGAAAGCAACTTCCTATGTATTTATAGTTAGCTAGCTTAGTTACCTTGTATTTATCAAATGTTAATTCGCCTAAGGGTCTTACGAATTATAGTTACAAAGAAATAGGAGGAGTGTGATTAGCTCATTTGTGAGGTTAATGCAAATTTTTAAAAATTAAGGCAAGGCTTTCATGTTATAATGAAAAATGGACATGATTTCAGATTATAGTTATGGCAAACTAGGTAATTTGGATCAACTCTCCCATTGATGACAACTAAAAAACTAAAGTTTATTTACATGTGTACATATATATATATATACATATTTTTCTTTTTCTTTGGAAACAGGGTCTTGCTCTGTTGCCCAGGCTAGAATGCAGGTGACATCATAGCTCACTGCAGCCTTGTACTCCTGGGCTCAAGGGATCCTCCTGCTTCAGGCTCCCGAGTAGCTGGGACTACAGGGACTACAGGCATGCACCACCATGCTTGACTAATTTTATATATATATGTATATATACATATGTTTTTAGTTGTCCAGCTAATTTCTTTCTATTTTTAGTGGAGACGGGGTCTCTCTCTTGCTCAGGCTGGTCTCGAACTCCTAAACTCAAATGATCTGCCCATCTCGGCCTCCCAGGGTGCTAGGATTACAGGCGTGAGCCACTGCGCCGGGCCAAGGCTGGCTTTTAAAAATATCTAAAAGTGGGCCAGGCACGGTGACTCACGCCTGTAATCCTAGCACTCTGGGAGGCCGAGGTGGGCTGGGCGATCGCTCAAGGTCAGGAGTTCGAAACCAGCCTGAGCAAGAGTGAGACCTCCGTCTCTATTATAAATAGAAATAAATTAATTGGCCAACTAAAAACATATATAGAAAAATTAGAAGGGCCTGGTGGCACATGCCTGTAGTCCCAGCTACTCGGGAGGCTGAGGGAGGCAGGAGGATCGCCTGAGCCCAGGAGTTTGAGGTTGCTGTGAGCTAGGCTGACGCCACGGCACTCTAGCCGGGGCAACAGAGTGAGACTTTGTCTCAAAAAAAAAAAATCTAAAAGTATAATTTGGGGGCTTTTGAATGTATTTGAAATAGCTTCTTGAATGGGAAAAGCATAAATGACTTTTCTCATTTGAAGGAGAAAGTATTCTATTCATTGTGTAATCCCATTTTTCCATCAAAGGATACTCAATGTAAGGAAGGTTGACAGGAATGATCAAGCCCAAATCTTCCCAGGGTCTAATTTACATGAGGCAAGAAATCCTGGTTGTAAGAGAACATTTCCATTCTTAAAATTAGTAGGCAGTGAAATATTATTTATTTATTTATTTTCTGGAGACCAGGCTGCCCAGGCTCGAGTGCAGTGGCACAATCGTAATTCACAACCTTGAACTCCTGGGGTCAAGCAATCCTTCTGCCTTAGCCTCCTGAGTAGCTGGAATATTATTTAATCCTTAACTAATAGTACAAATAGTAATGACATACCTAGAAAGATTCAGTGTAGCCAGATCTGAATGCAGGTTGCAATCATCTCCATACTCCCAATTTACATTTCTTCACGTATTTGACTGAGTGTGACCTATATCCCCTGGCTTTCTCTTTATGTAGAATGTGAGATGAAAAACCAGGAGGTAATCTAGAAATCACATACTTATACGGTCATCTATTTATAGTCATAAATAAGAAAAGAAGACTGTTGCTTTGGAAGCCAAATTGTTAGTTACTGTTTTAATATCACTCTTCTCCATGAGTTTCAAAAGATCAAGACCACCAATTAGTAGGCACAAGAAGCTGGACTCTGCCTGGTTCCAGGTGTCTGAGTAGGGATATCAGAGGCAAGATGCTGTGGTTGTTGGAAAAGGGCCTTGTTAATCTTTTAGACAAAGATCTACAAGGTTATTAGATAAAGGCCACCAAAAAAGGAAAGGGCTTGACTTTAAAGCCATTTCCATATATGTAGACAATCTTTGTGCCATTTAGCAGATTTTGCTTTTGCTGCCCAGTCAGTGTCTTCTCAGACCTTTTCCCTCTGAGACTTCAGTGGAATAGACAACCTCAGGAGTTTGAAATTTTATGCAGTAGGCACAGCCTGTCTTCCAGTTATCTATTGCCATGTACCAATCTACCCCAAAACTTAGGGGCTTAGAACAACAATAATCATTTCTTTTTTTCACTTATCTGCAATTTATGTAGCTCTCATGAGGAAGCTCATTTCTCTTCCACATAGCAGATGGGGCAGCTCAGCTGGGGAGCTGATGGGTTCAACTTGCAAGATGGCTCACTCCTGTGGCTGGCAAGTTGGTCCTGGCTGTCAGTTGGGAGCTCAGCAGGGGCTATGGGCCATGCGTCTCAGCTCCTCTGCGTGTGGGCCCTCTGCAGGTTGCTTGGGCTTCCTCACAGCTTGGTGGCTGGGTTCCATGAGAGCAAGGGGCAAGTGCATGACATTTTTGTGTTCTAGCCTTAGAAGTCACATAGTGGCTGGGCGCAGTGGCTCACGCCTATAATCCTAGCACTCTGGGAGGCCGAGGCGGGTGGATCGTTTGAGCTCAGGAGTTTGAGACCAGCCTGAGCAAGAGCGAGAACCCGTCTCTACTAAAAACAGAAAGAAATTAATTGGCCAACTAAAAATATATAGAAAACATTAGCCGGGCATGGTGGCGCATGCCTGTAGTCCCAGCTACTTGGGAGGCTGAGGCAGGAGGATCGCTTGAGGCCAGGAGTTTGAGGTTGCTGTGAGCTAGGCTGACGCCATAGCACTCTAGCCTGGGCAACAGAGTGAGACTCTGTCTCAAAAAAAAAAAAAAAAAAGTCACATAATATCATCACTCCTACCATATAATCTTTCGGTTGAGGCAGTCACAAAGAGCTACCTCAGTTGAAGTGGGGAGGGACATATACCCCACCACTCAATAGGAGGAGTGTCAAGGTCACGTTGTGAGAAAAGCATGTGGGATGGGAGAGAGTATTTGAGGCCATCTTTGGAAAAATACAGTCTGTCACACACAATTGCACCACTTTTCCTCGGCTTGGTCATTTTCTTTAGCCCCTCCAAGAGGACTTCCTTCCTTCCTTCCTTCCTTCCTTCCTTCCTTCCTTCCTTCCTTCCTTCCTTCCTTCGTCCCTCCCTCCCTTCCTTCCTCCCATCCTTCCTTCCTCCTTTCTGTTTTTCCTTCTTTCCCTTTCCTTCTTTTTTTTTTTTTCCGGAAGTGAACCCTGTATGTTTAGCAAGCTTCCAAATTAGTGAATCTTTGAAAAAGAGAGTTTAACTCTTAGTAAGTGAAGAAAAAAATCTAGATACCTGGAACTAGCGATCAGACAGTGGATTGGAGATGTGGGTGCTGGGTTTTTTCTTGGGCCAGACAGAGTGCTTTGAAATAGTTCTGTAACTCCAACCTCTTTTCTGGCAGGTAAAGAATCCTATGAACAAGCTTCTGAAGTCAGTGAAGCACAAACTACAGACAGTGATGACATAGTGACACTTGTGTCTCAGAAATGTCCTAAGGCAGTAAGTACAATGAAGTAATGATTGCATGTGAGACAAGACGGTAAATAATGACCATGTGCTTGGTGGCCACATATGTGAAATTCCAGTCCAGTTTTACTGAATCTGATGGAAAATGGCAGTTATAAATTTACATTTTGTGTGAATGGAAGTCTGTTAATACAATCAGTTTCAGATAAAAGGATCACTTTCTTGATTTGGTGTAAATGGTGACTTGCTTCAACACTTCTCTCTCTTATCTGGATCCCTTGTCTACCGCTTCTTGCTCCATATCCCTCTTTATGTACTGCGATTAATGCGCAGCCTGAATGGTATGCCCCCTGTCTTTAAAGCCACCTAAGAAGAGCAGCTTTACTTTGGGAGGCAGAGGTTGGAAAAGAGGAAGGGTTTCTTCATGGGAGGGCTCAGAGAGATCATTCAATTTCTGCAGTTTTTGACCCAACCTGTAGTTATTTGTTAAACATTTCAGCCTTGAATGTTTTTTGGAAGTAATTGAGGACACACACACATTAATAAATATACACAGATATATTCAACAATTATTGTATTAGAATCTTGTGGGATTACAAATGAAGTAGAAAACAATCACTCTTTTGAACCAGTGCTATCTGGTACATTTAAAGGTATGCAATAAATTTCTGTTGAATGAGTGACTGAATGAAAGATTAAGATCTATTTGAAGATTATGAAGCCCATTAGAAACATTAAAGAAGAATGTAGGATGCCCTAAAATCAAGTGGGTAGATTATGTGATACAAACTCTAAGATGTGTAAGAATTCAGAAAAGGGAAATTACTGTTGTTTTTGTAGAGGTCAGATAACTCTTTCTTGGAAGTCAAAACTTGTGCTGAGGAATTGCAGGAAAATGTAGGATATTGGAGTAGGGAGAAACAACCCAAAGTCAGTAGACTTAAATATTTAATATAAAAAATAGTTAAATTTCTCTTCTGACCTTTTGTAATATCATTTTTAGACATTATGCAGTTAAATATGTTGAGAAATGCCTATAAAACAAAGATTAGAGCCACAGAATGTTAGGATTAGACAAAACACCTTAGATTTTATCAAGGTAAAGAAGATTAAATGATGTGTCAGGATTAGAGTTAGGTAGTGAAATGGCTGGAACTCAAGTCAATTTTTCTAAACCATGCCACCTCTCAAATTAACACAAAAAGCAGCCAGCTGATGAGCAATTGTTGTTTTGTGTTTTGTTTTTTTTTCCTTAGAGACAGAGTCATGCTCTGTTGCCCAGGCTGGAGTGCAGTGGTGTGATCATGCCTCATTGCATCCTTGAACCTCAGGCTCAAGTAATCCTCCTGTGTCAGCCTCCTGAGTAATTGAGACTATAGGCATGTACCACCATACCCAGTTAATTTTTTATTTTTCGTAAAGACATGATCTCGCTATGTTGCCCAGGCTGGTCTTGAACTCCTGGCCTCAAGTGATCCTCCCATCTTAGCCTTCCAAAGCACTGGGATTATAGGAGTGAGCCACTGCACCTGGCCAGAAAATTTTTTGATTCTAACAAGTCAGCCAGATTACATTAAAAATATTAACCTAAACGTAAAGGCTCCTAAATAAGATATCCTTTTAGAAAACTTCCTTTGTGTATCCAAAAATGTTACTTGAGTAATTAAATATGACAACTGAGCCTGCTTAAGCAAAAAATTAGTATTATTATCAAATTAAACTTACAATGCTGACATATATATATTAAATTATTATTGTATTTCAAAATGATTAGGCATAAAAGATAGAGGGAGGCTGGGCACAGTGGCCCACGCCTGTAATCCTAGCACTGTGGGAGGCCAAGGCGGGTGGATCGTTTGAGCTAAGGAGTTCAGGACCAGCCTGAACAAGAGCAAGACCCTGTCTCTACCAAAAATAGAAAAAATTAGCCAGGCATGGTGGCGCATGCCTGTAGTCCCAGCTACTTGGGAGGCTGAGGCAGGAGAATCGCTTGAGCCCAGGAGTTTGAGGTTGCTGTGAGCTAGGCTGATGCCATGGCACTCTAGCCTGGGCAACAAAGTGAGACTCTGTCTCAAAAACAAAAACAAAAACAAAAACAAAAAAGTCTGTGTTCTCTGAACTATTCCAGTTCTCAAGGTTAAGCTTTTACAATCTGGTGGTGCCCCTACCAGGAAGGACTAGGCCCTAAGGGGAGGGAACTGAGGCAGAGGTGTATCTTTTCCTGTCTGCCTGTCAGGTCAGTTGAATAGGTTGGACAGTACAATTTAAAGAAGAACCGACCCTAAAGAAGAGCCTTGCCTTTATACTGCCAAAAAGTAAAGCAATCACAATACATATGAGTCTTTGTCTCTCTTTAGGTCCAGAATTAGGACAGTTCCTGGGTTAGTAGGATGTGTGTAGGACTTGTTCCCCAGGAGGCTCTATATCAGTCAGCACAAGGTTTCTAAAGGCCCCGCATTTATCTTCCAAGAATCCTCAGGAAATACTCTCAATCCAAGCCACATGGTTTCCTCCAGAGAAAGTCTCTTTTCTGGTTTTGGGAATCAATCTCACACTCTGAATGGACCATAGAAGACTTTTCCCTCTTCTTTTTAACAGCTCCTAGTGAAAAGGGAGCAATCATTTCCATTCGCTCTATGGTCTTAGATTCCTGCCTCTTTAGCAATAGTGTGTATCAAGAACCTCAAAGTTTGTTCTCTTATACTCTTAATTTCAGGTTGTCAGGTATGTCCTGACCCATTTGTGTATGCTGGTTAGTTAATTTTAGCAACCCAGCTCCCCAGCCAAATTAACTAGCTCACCTGAACTAATAAGCCAAGGGGAACCGTCTGGCACCAATGCTGCGTAATTGACTGCTCGCAGGGGTTCTGCCAGCAAGTTCAAATAAGTATATATTTCAATGGTTAATATTACTAATTGTATACTTTTTTTGCTGTTAAGTCCCAATATAATTATATAATGGGACTAGCTCATGAAAGGATTCTGAATCAAAGAAAAATATTAGATTGAACCATATGATATTACTATATTTAAAGATAAAACATAGGCCGGGCGCGGTGGCTCACGCCTGTAATTTTAGCACTCTGAGAGGCTGAGGCGGGTGGTTCGCTCAAGGTCAGGAGTTCGAAACCAGCCTGAGCAAAAGCAAGACCTCGTCTCTACTATAAATAGAAAGAAATCAATTGGACAACTAAAAATATATAGAAAAAATTAGCTGGGCATGGTGGCACATGCCTGTAGTCCCAGCTACTTGGGAGGCTGAGGCAGAAGGATTGCTTGAGCCCAGGAGTTTGAGGTTGCTGT